>CM045910.1:4608837-4716672 GCA_025169955.1 Salix arbutifolia | reverse complement strand
GTTAATATTTGGATAAAAAAACCTTAAAGTGTTAAATATCCAAAATATTTTTACAGGAATAATAAGTCATTATTATTTAACCAAGATATCTTTGAAAGAATCCTTAATCATAATTGGGGACATTTCAATTTTTGACTCCATGGTTTACGAGCCGTAAAAGTATGAAATATTAAGGCAAAAATAGGCTTTTTAAAGCGCTCTGAATTTCCTTATATTTCCATTGCATAGGTTGTAAATTTGTGTCCCTTTCCTTGTGATCTCATCCTAGGAAAAATTATTAGATAACACCAATACTATAGCAATCATAAGGCAAACAAAAAAACCAAGCAACTTACCTTAGGAAAGGCTTACCTTAGGAAGGGCGTACTAGGGATGCTAAAACTTTCCCTTTACGCAACCAGTTCCTTGCCTTAGAATCTTTAAAAGACAATTTAGGTTCCTAGTAACCATAATACTAGGTGACGACTCTCTTTTTCACAAAATAAAGATAAAACCCCGACATGAATTCCCCGTTCACAGAGAGAGTCATCGCGACGCCGCACTCTCATGGAGGGTGCGACAAGACAAGTTGGGGTCAAAGAATCACATAATCAAAAATGACTCACTAAAATCCATCATTACTATGATTAGCATCTAGAAAACACAAATGCCTATTGATGATAGACAAAATAATAAACATAATTAGTTCAGCTAAAGGCAATATTGATTAAAATCTCTATGATGGATTACATGATGATCTGCATTAACAACTAAGAGTAATTTTATATTTCGGAGACATCTTTATATCTTAAAGCTTTTGAAATATGGTTATGACACTTAAAATTTTGTTGCATAACCTGAGTGGCCATAAGAGCAATTTACAACAATCAATGACAATATATGATTTGATGAACTCTTCTAAAAAGGAAAGAAAAATATATCATTGCTTCTCCATCAAAATAAAATGAGTGGGTAATGGTTTAAACATACCACAAATTGAGGTGCATCATCTGGCAGGAGGAAACATCATAGCCAAGAAAGGTTTTCACTTTTCAAATGATGGTTGACTGAGAAGTACTTAATTTATTGCCTAAAGATTAAGGTTGTATGGCGAAGAGATAATCAAACACGTGGGTAAAACCCATGTGACCTAAAGAGTCAAAAGAACCAAAAAAACTCATTAGAAACTAAACACTTCACACATCAAACATGGCAAGGGGGAAAAGGGGGCTATATTTTCAACCATGTAAGAATGCATGCATATCATCTAATCATAAATCACTGCATGATATTTTTGTAGAAGTTTCCCAAATAAAATTTCCCAAATATAGTCTCTTAAAACAACCAGACAAGGTCTTCAACCAAGCAAAGCTCCAATTAAACAAAAAACCCTTCCAATAGGAAAGGACAAGTGTTAGTCTTACAACAAGGACACAACAAAGATTTCACTTAATCATTAGAAATACAACTTCCAATTCTGCCATCAAGAGGCTCCAAGAAGTTCAGGCATCTCCACGACCATAAAGTCCAACTTTTGTCATCTGGGAAAGAAGCATCAACCCTGACTTTAAGGAAATGGAAAGACATTTGTTTAGCATGGGCAGGCTACCTGAACACAAGTCATGGCCAGGTTACCCGATCATGAACCATGGGCTAGTCTCCTAAACAAAGACCATTTGTAAAAAATTCTTTCTTTTTCATAGCACAAGAGGGCTACAAACAAGCAACCAAATCAGAGACCATGGGTAGGTTATCTGATCACGAATCACGGCTTGGTCGCCTAAACAAAGATTATTTATAAGAGATCGTAGATAATACTCACACCACGAGCAGACAAATCAAACACAAGTCATGGGTAAGTCACCCAATTAGAAACCTTGGATAGGCTATATGAACTAAGCCACAAGCATGTCACCCAATTAGAGGCCACGAGCAAGTTACCCGATCATGAATCAAGGGTTTGTCACCCAAACAAAGACCATACATAAGAGATCTTATATTTTCACTTCACGAGCAGGTCTCCCGAGCAATAATTCATTCTATCTTTGAGTTTGTCACTCATTAAAAATGATTTAATTGTGAGCTTAAAAACTATCTCTCTTTTTTTACAAACCTCTCTTTTTTTACAAACCTCTTTCTAAAGTTTGTTACAGAACTTTTTACCGTAAATATTGTAAAGAAAGGGAGCAATTGTTATAACTCCATTTCTTAATTTTTTCAAAAACAATAGCTACAAATAATAATAAAAAAATCAAAAATATATATTTCAAAATGCATTTGCGTCGTTTTCTATGTTTTCAAAAACTTTTTTTTTTTAAAAAAATTCAATGCATTTTTTTAATGTGCTTATTTAAAAAATATTGATATATATATATATATATATATTTATATATATATATATATATTTAAAATTCAAAGTTGATATTGTCTTTTTAAAAAAACAATATAAGAAAATGAAAACTGTAAAAATATTTAGACAAGAAGACCAAAAGTGAAAAGAAAAAAAAAAGCGTGAAGAATGTGTTGCTCGGGAAACAAATCTTTTGGTTTTGCCTATATATATATATATATATATTGTATTACCTAATATATAATAGGCGTGGAGTATTCACTGTAGCTTCAGCACTGTAGACTCTGCGTGTATGCACTGTGGATTGTAATAGTGTATTTTTGGGTCGGTTCGGTTTTCGGTTCGGTTGGTTTGCCGGTTTTTCTATTTTTTTTTATCATTTTTGCACAGTGAAATAGCACTTTTAGCCCTTGAAAAAGACAAAAACCGATTATGGGTGGAGGGGCTCCGCGGTAATTGCACAATTTCGTACCGGTCCTGTCCGGTCCGCCTACCTTTTGATTATTTTATATTTTTTCAGAAATGGCTAATTACAGGTATAGCCCCTTAATAAGACAAAATTGTTGACTTAAGCACAGGGCTACACCGGTAATTGACCATGCTTTTTTTTATTTTTTTTCTTTATACTGTCGGCGCGTGTGTCACACGCGGCCGACAGTATTCCGCCTCATGCCCTCTTTAAATGGCGCGTGTGTGGTGATGGAGTCGACGGAGATGGTCTACCGGCTTCTCAGTCGATGCGCCTCCGCTTGGTCTTCCTCCCGGTGTGGCGTGTTTTGTCCTCCGACGTCCGTGGAAGCGGCGGTGGCCGGTTAAAGCCGCTGCAGCCGTTTCTCTCTCTCCTGCATGTCAAAGTGCAGGAGAGTCCCCATATTTTGATGCCTTTTCATTTCGGTCCCTGTACTTTTAATTTTGTTTATGGTCCTGATTTTTGTTATATAAGTTTTGATTTAGTTCGATTGGGTCCTTCGATTGAAATTAATTGAATGTGCAATGTTCACTTCGATCCTCATTCTTTTGATTTCTGGATTGGGTTTAAATAACTCAATAAATTCGGTACAGCAGTTTCAATTTTTTCAATTTTGTCCTTTGATTGAAATTGATAATAAATTTGATTTTCATTTCGGTTCTTATACTTTTAATTTTGGATTTTAATCCCTTTATATTTGATTTTCCTTTCGGACCTTATACTTTTAATATTTTTTAATCCCTTGATTTCTTTTTATGATTTAAATTTTCTTAAAGTTTTTATGGTTTTTTTAGTCTTTCATTTATTTTATTTTTTTCATTATTAACACAATAATAATAATAATAATAATAATAATTTAATTGTTTTTCTTGCTTACTCTTTTGTTAATGTTTTTTAGTTTTTCCTTCCTCGGGATAATTTGATAATTTTTATTGTTTTAGCAGTGATAGCGATGATAGATTTTGTTTTTGTTTTATTCTTTTGTTTGATGTTTTGTTGAAGTTTTTAGGATTTTTTTTTCTTCCATTTTCCCCCTTTCATTATTAACACAAAAAAAAATGAAAATAATAATAATAATAATAATAATAATAATAATAATAATAATTTAATTTTTTTTCTTGCTTACTCTTTTGTTAATGTTTTTTAGGGTTTTTTCCCCTCAGAACAATTTGATAATTTTTATTGTTTTGACAGTGATAACAATGCTAATTTTTAGTTTTTATTGTATTTTTTTGTTTGATCTTTTGTTGTATTTTTTACAATTTTTTTAATCTTTCATTCATTTATTTAATCTTTCATAATAATAATGATGATGATAATAATAATAATAATAATAATAATAATATTTTAATTATTTTTCTTGCTTGCTATTTTGTTCATGCTTTTTATTTTTTTTCCTCGGTATAATTTGATAATTTTTATTGTTTTGATAGTAACAGCAATTATAATTTTAGATGTTAAGACTCCGATGTTGCTATTGTTATAGTATTTTAAATTAATATTGCTTCCTTTTTCCCTTTTTTTATTATTATTTTTATTTGCTCTTTATATTAAATGATTTTTATAATTTTACTATCTGCACAATAATAACGATGATTTTAGTGATTAATTTTTTTTATTTTTTTCTTATAAAAATATTTTGCTCTTTTTTTTTAATGTTAGTTTGCGTTCTTTTGTGATCTTTTATAACGCAATACCTATATTCTAAAAGATGTAATCTATGCGTACGCAACAAACTCTACTTAAAAATTTATATATTTTATCTCCTAATCTATAACTTTTATTTAGTTATATCATATAAATTTATTGTTGTATATTTAATTATGTTAAATTATATACACAAAAATGTCGGTGGCAACGCGCGGGCAATATAGCTAGTATATATAAAAGTAGCTGTACACCACACACAAAATGGGAACTATTACAAAAAAAAAACCAAAAAACCAAAAAAACTCTTTCCACCTCATTCCATATCTCTTAAAATTGACAGCGCAAAAAAATCCCTAAACCCAATGTCGACCACACGCGCTATCCCACACATGCATGAAGCTCCACCCCCGCTTGGTTGAACCATCGGTCGACACCAAATTCTCCGATCTTTTCCTCCCCTGACCAGCAAAGGGCCGTCACCAGCAACTATTTCTCCCCATGGCCAACACAGCAGCAGTTGTCACCATCACCGGCCACCAATATTTTTTTTTCCATCTGAACACCGATACCGATGATGACAACACCTTCCCTGAACAACAAAGGTTTGTATGTCCCTTCTCAGCCCTGCGCGCCCACTACTCGACTCTTGTAACTTTCGTTGCCGCCATCATTTTTAGCTGGAAGCTCAACCACAAAACCACTGTATGAACTAATACTCACCGATTCCAACTCTAAAATCAGACTTATTTCCCATCTGTTTCTTCTTCATTTTCCAGACCTCTAGCCTTCCACTTGTGTCCCTCTCCCAGCCAAAAACAACCAGTTAAACCCATCGCCCTCGTTGTAACCAAACCACCCGTCAGTCATCAATTTTGTCATCTTCTCATCCATATTCAACAACAGGTGCTGACCACTAGAATGCCAACCTCACCTCATGGTGACAGTAGCACCTACAACCAGTAGAGAAAGAGTTAGAAGAGAGAGAATAAATAGATGATTGAACCTTCAACGAAATAGATCTCCTTCCTTGTATATTTGTTTGTCTCACTGTGTTATGAGTCTTAAATTGAACGAAATAGAGATAAGAGAATTTAAGCTACTTCAAGGGTAACTTGGCCTCCAAAGACAGTAGTCTTTTCTAGAATGACTCAAATTATCCTCATTTCATTTCAAACAAGGATTTAAATACAGAAAATCAGAGGAGTTGCTTCCGCAATTTACTCCTAGTTGCTTCCGCAATTAGTCTTTTGTTTTACTTGGTCTTTTGTTTGAATTAGTCAATAATGTTACTGTCGCTAGTTCCTTAGAAGCAGGAGTCATAGTTCCTTAGCAGCAGAGTCAAAATAACTAGTTTGTTTAGTAACAAACTATGAGTTCAAGTAGGAGTAAATTGCGGAAGCAACTCCTCTGATTTTCTGTATTTAAATCCTTGTTTGAAATGAAATGAGGACAATTTGAGTCATTCTAGAAAACACTACTGTCTTTGGAGGCCAAGTTACCCTCGAAGTAGCTTATATTCTCTTATCTCTATTTCGTTCAATTTAAGACTCATAATGAAGGAACCATCTCATCTAAAAACTTAAGTTGATAGGTGAGGCCCTAAAATATGATTTATATTATCCTCTAACACACCCCCTCAAGTGAAAGCCCATTGAGCTTGAAACTTGCACAGGATGACATCACCTTGTACTTGATTTTTTTTTATCAAATAGAATGGGGGTGGTGAGATTCAAACTTGTGACCGCTGGGTCAACAAGGCTCTAATACCAAGTTAAGGAACCATCTCATCTGAAAGTTTTTTTTTCTGATCAACAGCAACACCATTAGCAGAGATCACATGTCCCAAATAATCAATTTCAGAGCAACCAAAACGGCATTTGTCTTGATGTCATCCTTGAGACCACTAATGAAAGTGCATGTGAGAAATTTGTCAGGAAGTCCATCGATTCGTTGAGCCAAATTCTCAAACTGGCTTTGATAAGCTGCAACTGTGGAGGTTTGACGAAGTTTTGACAGTTCTCCCTCTGGATCTTCATATTCAGTTGGTCCGAACCTCTTCTCGAGAGCTTGGATAAAAGTCCCCCAATCTATAAGCTCTCCTGCATGTTGCAAATATTTATAATATTGGAGTGCCACCCCCTTCAAATGGAATGAGGCATAAAGGAGATGTTGGGCTGGAGGGATCTGATGTAATAGGAAGTATTGATCAGCCAGTATAATCCAGCCTGAGGGATCTTCGCTGCCATCATATTTGAAGAGATCAATCTTTAACCCCTTTGCTTGTATTCCGCTAGTGTCAAAAGGCAGTGAATTCCTTGAGGAAGATCCAACACTATGCTCCTCTCACAGAATTTGGACCTTTGGTGAGCTGTTCAATGGATAAGGTGAGGGCTGTAATTTGTTGTTGAATATCAGTCACATGAGTGTTGATTTGCTGCAGCATTGTTCCTTGCTTGGAAATCGTCTCAGATAGAATAGTGAAACGAGTTCCAAGGGCATCTTGGTTAGCCAAGAGATGGGTGGGGACAAGCCGTTTAGGGAATTTGATGTGGATGGCAGGGGAAGTTTTGGCTTTGATACCACTTCCATAACACCGAGTCAAGTTCTATGCCACCGAGTGGTTATGTGTTCTCAGATTTTTACCTCCTTTCCCTTGGGGGATATGATGCTGTTTTGGGTGCACAATGGCTCCGGACCCTCGGCCCCATTTTATGTGATTTCTCCAAACTGACCATGGAATTTCATTTCCAAGGGAAAATATATAGACTGGCTGGTATACCAACAAGGGAGTTGTCTGTCCTCTCATGTCACAAATTAGAGAAACTCTTCCGGGTCCGACCACCGAGTTTGGTTCTAGATGTTTCGCAGATCTATGCCATCGACAATGTTTATCAAGTTCCACCCTCCATCCAGGCAGTCATTGATGGCTTTTCTGATCTATTTTGCCCACCATCAGGTTTGCTTCCTACTCGGTATCATGATCATCGCATTATACTTCCTCCAGGCACATCACTTACTAATGTTCGACCCTACCGGTACCCAATGCTCTAGAAAGCTGAAATTGAACGCATGGTCAAAGAGATGCTCCATGAGGGAATAATTCGTCCAAGTCGCAGCCCATTCTCTTCTCCAGTCTTGTTAGTTCGTAAACATGATGACACTTTGCGGTTATGTGTTGATTATCGTGCCTTGAACGCTGTCACAGTCAAGGATCGCTTTCCTATACCTGTGGTTGATGAGCTTTTTGATGAGCTTCATGGGGCCACCATCTTCTCCAAATTAGACTTGCGATCTGATTTTCACCAAATCAGGATAACAGACGAAGACATTCCTAAAACTGCATTTAGGACCCATGACGGCCATTACGAGTTCCTTGTTATGCCCTTTGGCCTCACAAATGCACCATCAACTTTTCAGAGCCTCATGAATGAGATCTTTCGTCCATTTTTAAGACAATTCTAGTCTTCTTTGACGATATCCTGGTTTACAGCCATTCAGAGGAAGAGCATATTATTCATCTTCAGAAAACCTTGGAGATCCTTCGTCTTCATAAACTGCATGCTAAGATGTCCAAATGCCGTTTTGATTGCTTTGAAATTGATTATTTGGGACATGTGATCTCTGCTAATGGTGTTGCTGTTTATCAGAAAAAGATTGAATCCATTCTTCAATGGCCTTTTCCTTCTTCGCTGAAATCCTTGTGTGGATTCCTTGGCTTCACGGGATATTATAGAAAGTTTGTGCTTGGATATGGGCAAATTGCAAGACCTCTTATAGACATGCTCAAGAAGGGAGCTTTTCGGTGGACTCTTTCATATGAGTCAGCTTTCAAAGAACTTAAACTGGCTATGACTCGCCCACCAGTTCTAGCACTTCCTGATTTCTCAAAAACGTTTGTGATCGAGTGTGATGCATCGGGAAGTGGCATTGGTGTAGTCTTAATGCAATCAGGGCGTCCCTTGGCTTATTTCAGTCAGGCCTTGCATGGTAAAAATCTCCAACTCTCTACTTATGAAAAGGAATTGCTTGCACTTCCTTATTTGCTTGGCAGTTGTTTTATAGTCCGAACTGATTATCATAGCCTGAAGTATTTGCTTGAACAAAGGGTGGGAACTCCTTATCAACAACGCTGGTTGTCCAAGCTTTTAGGTTACGACTATATTGTAGAATATCGCAAGGGCTCGCTAAATGTGGTAGCAGATGCACTCTCCAGGCGTGATCCCGACGCTGGTATCCATTCCATCTCCCAGCTGGAACCAATTTGGGTTGAGGCAATTGATAATATGACTCATACTGACCCAGATATCATTAGCAAGCTGCAATTGTATACAAATGACCAGCTTGATCAATCCAAATTTTCTGTTGAAAATGGCAGGGTGTTCTACAAGGGCAAATTATACATTGGGGCAGATTCCTCTTTTCAAGGGGTGTTCTGGTATTATATTGTTTAATTAATCATGCGTATTAAACTAAGTAGAACAGAGATAATGAAAGCAACTTAATTAATAAATAAAAAAACAGATACACTTATTATTATAACTTCAAAACTTCGAAGTTCAAGTGTTCAACAGAGTGATTCAATAGAAGTTCACCAGTTATTCTGCACATGGTTGTACTCCCAACAATAATTCGGAACAAGTAATTTGCACCCTCGAGCAACAACAGATTGAATTTTCAAGAACTAATGACTGCACAGTCTGTCCTGATGCTTCCTTGGCTACCCGTCTTAACTCCCACCCTTCCAAGCTTTCTCATAGCAGTCGCAAAAGCTCCACTAAAATCGCCTGAGCTCTGAGCAAAATCATTGACAGTTGGCTGAGAAGCTGGATCGCTAAACAGCACCTCATCTGAAGTGAACAATCCTTTACCAGAAACCAAATTCTGGTAATAAACATTGTCGAAGGTTCGTGGGGTTACAGGATCCATGTCGATGGCGATGCTGGGGTCTACATCTTTAGGACAGGCATTCATCAACTGCTGGGCATAATCTGCGTCTAGAGAAGGATCAACGGGAGAGGATGAGGAAAATGAGTAGAGTCTATTCGCAAAGCGGTTGCAGTGGGAGAAGCCTAATGTGTGGGCTCCTGATAGTGCGATCATATCAATCTGGCTGAGGTTGTTTCTAGCGAACATGGCGTTGAGTTGAGAAAGAGTGAAGTCAGGGCCTGGTAAATTTCCTGTCACAAGTGATGCTTGAGAAACCATGCCATCACGACGCCCTAATTCTACATTGAACGAAGGACCTCCAGCCTGAGTTTTGATCGCATCAAACCCAGAGATTAAGTTAGTTTCTCCTTCGAAATAGAAAAACTATAAGAACTTGTTTTGGTCTGTGAATTACTTACCAGGACAACAACATCCCTAGCAGCTAAAGATAAAATGTCTGCACAAGAGACTAATTTGGGGCAAACTGCATCCACTGCTTGTTTTGCCTTCACTACGGTATCAAATCCATCTCCTGCTAGAGAAAGATTGTCTGGAGCGTCCTTCTCTGCGTCTCTATTTGGTGAAGAAACCATGGTGGAAGCGTCACAGCCCTGTTGAATTACACGCTTTATGAGCATAAAAATCAAGCTGTATATCGCTCAAATCAAATCAAATTAAAGTGGTTTTAAGTTATTTTCATATTGGGATTCTAAATTATTAGCCCTGATGAAAGAATGTGCCGATTGCAATTCAGGGACCAAAACAGAGAAGGTATTTCCTGTGGTCAACCACTAATATAGCATGGTGTTTGGCCTTATGTGAATACTTTGAGCTTGCTTTAATTTGTTTTAAGGAATTGAGAGCAATGTTACAGCATGCGATAGATTTTTCCTGATTATCAATTACCATTAGGCCTCCTGTAAAGAACAAAAACAAAACAAATATACAAGTGATCGCAGTTTTGAGAGCCTAGTTCACCTAAGAGTTCCAGTTATGAACGACTATTTTTTGGGACAAACTATTCAACAAGGGTACAATAGATTTTCCATACATGATGACATGGTGCAGCCGATAAAAATGCTTAAATTCCACCGATGATCGAGATTAACATGAATCAATAATATAAATATATTTGACCAGGATTCTTAAACAATTCAGTGGTTGGAAACTGATACGTGCCCATGTAATATTTTGTGTTTGTTTCTATCTAGTCAATGGTTTTGTAGCTTTCATATACTAACCTCCAATCATGACCAATTTCAACAACTAACCCTACAGCCCAAAAACATAGAAAACAAAAGCAGGAAAAAAATAAAAAACACAAAAACAAAAACTAGAAACAAAAATCTGAATTGTAACTGTCTACTTGTCGAATCAAAGAAGACAATTTTCCCTCCGTGATGATCATTTAAAGGACTTGGGGCATGCAATTAAAAGGCATTATGATCAGAAGGTGGCATTCATGGATGAAGAATGCTTCAACGGTATGAACTATATATCTAGATGAAAAGAACGTACCGTAACAAAGAGTCATGAAAAAACAGACGAAGAGTTGCTGGGATTGTAGTGAATGTCTGGCTAAACTTTGTCGAAACAGCCTGCCTCACTATCCCTTCCATGTTCGGACAGCTAGAGCTGTAGAAATTTTCCACCAGTTGTCCCTCTCCCCTTCCTGTTGCAATGATCAAAACCATCAGCAAAACTATATAACCTCTCTCCATTTCCTCCACAAGGCTCGTGAACGCTCCAAAATCGAATATATATATATATATATATATATATATATATATATATATATATATATATATAGATGAACTAGCTAGCTAGAGAGGAGAAGAAAACGAGAAGGATTCCACCCTTTTACAATTCTACAGACAAGTTTCTTTGTGAACCAAGTCCACAAGATGTACGCAAATATAAGGGTTCAAGTCCTTTTCTTCTAGGACCACCTACCCAATATGAAACAGCCACGTCAGCTTCATTATCTCAAATTTAACTTGTGGTAATTAAATCCTTGTTATATCTCAAATCCCAAAAGGAATTGCTCCTCTCCTGTCAGAGGTAGGTAGATGCCTTGCTAAAAAATCTTTTGCTTTCAAACAAACACTTAGAAAATAATATAAATCATATTATAAAGTTTTACTTGACAGTTTAAGTTTTTAAGTAAGTCGGTTTCTTAACATAGTATTAAAACGTTATTTACCCGGTGGTCACGAGTTCGAATCTCACCACCCTTATCCTATTTCATAAAATAAAGCATAAAGTAGTGTGGATATATGTGCAAGTTTCAAGTTCAAAGACTTTTCACTTGAGAAGTATATTAAAAAATAATATAAATCATATCATTAAGTCTCACATAATAGTTTAACCGTTTAGATGAGTTAATTACTTAACAGTATTTTTTATCTTTAGGCAACGTGTTACATGCACAACTGTCGACTTTCAAGCTAGTTCTGCTGGGCTATACACAAGTAGCAATGTGATTAATTCTTTGTTTTAACCCTGCAAATCAAGTCCGAACAGCATATATTCCTTTTCAGTTCGTTGAATGGGTACAACTTCGATCCCCACTAGTTTCTAGTTTAGACTAGTCCCAAATATACCTTCCTTGCACGTGAAATAGACCTATGAAAATGACACGATGACAAATCCCCTCGGTCCCATTATAATATAAGAACTTAATCTGCTACGATATGCAGCTGGCCGGGTGGAAACTTCTTTTCAAATAATGGGCAACGTTAAATGAATGGCATTTGGAGCTCTTCAAAACCCTAAAACTCTAGCTAGACGAACGAGCACATGCATGCCTTGAATATATAATACTTTGTCTCGACTTTGACAAGTTCCGAAATTCATTAATTTATTGGGTGTAGATTACCAAGTCACTAGGCATATTCCCAACTATTCTTTTTCTTAATAACACAACTTGTAGCAAGTCGTACAAAAAAAAAAACTTCTTGTAGCAAGTGCTTACTTTTCCAGATAAAATGGTTTACTGAGTCGTATAATATTATATATATATACACTCTAGTTTAATTTTAATTTCCTCAAAATCAACTGGATCGAAAGTGATTATAATTTGTTCCCAACATCAGACCCTTCACGCATATTCCTCCAAAAAAACCATACAACTTTGCCTATCTGATTACAAGAGATAATGATAATGTGTTCAAAATAACCCAGCGTGAGTGATTCTGTAATAGCGAAATTAGGCAGCACGTAACTGTCACTCACCAAATTAATAAATCACTAACTTCAAGTTACAGCAACCAAAAAAAGAAAAAGCTTTGGTCATTTATTTGAAAAAACTCTTTGGGAACTTCAATCGACAATAACAGAGTTGAAATGGTCGTATTTTTGAATTCTTCCACCCACCTCTATTCACTAGGGAAAAAAAATCTTGTCATCTAGCAAGACCAGGTTTTTTATGCTCGAAGTTCAAAGAAAGCGCACTGGCCACCTTTAAGAATATTTGTTTACAAGTGTGAAAGCAAACAAGAGACAAAATGAAAACTATGTTTCTTATGCACAACTTGAAATTATATATCATCCAGTTCATATAAGACAAATATTTTGTGATGTTTGGAAAACCTTTTTGTTGCTTAATATGCTGTTAACAACTTGATTCTTTGTGTCCATATCCGCAGCTTTATCAGTAAAGAATTGAGGTGCTGATATTTGGCTTTATCATTATCTGCTACATAATTTTAGTGAGATTCAAATCCTTTCATATGTAAAGATTAATAAGCTGTGATGTATTTTCACAGAGAAGAAGGAATTGAATAGAGGAGACGAAGAACTATTTTGGAGGGAAATTGAAAACTTTAAAATCACACTCTGTTATGCTGTTTTTCAGCTTAATGCACACAGTGTGCATGTCTCTTATTTATACCTAAGAGACATGCCTTGCGTATGCATACTCACACGTATGCATACGGTATATTATATCTTAACATTCCCCCGCAATCACAGGCTTGGATAAACCAAGCATGAGATTGTTACAATGCATATGAAATAAAGGTGAACTTAAGCCTTTTGTTAAAATGTTTGCCGATTGCTCCTGAGATGAGACAAATTGCACAATGAGCTGATTGTTTGAGACCCTTTCCCGAACAAAGTGGACATCAATTTCAATGTGTTTGGTTCGTTGATGCTGAATGGGATTGAAGGATAGAGCAATTGCAGAAAGATTGTCGCAAAAGAGCATAGGTGGCTGTGAGATCTTGATCCCCAGAAAGATCAGCATGTGTTGAACCCAATCCAATTCAGCTGAAGTTGTTGATAAAGCTCGGTATTCTGCCTCTGTAGAAGACCTGGATACAGTCTGTTGTTTCTTAGATGTTCAAGAAATAGGGTTGGAGCCGAGAAACACAATCAATCCAGTTGTGGACCTCCTGTCATTGGGATCCCCAGCCCAATCAGCATCACTGTAAGCTGTGATGTCCAAGGAGCCTTTCGAATACTGAATACCATACTGCATGGTGCCTTTGAGGTAACGAAGAATCCTTTTTACAGTAGCAAAGTGGATGATCATGGGGTTTTGCATAAACTGGCAGACCTGGTGCACAGAGAAGGCTATGTCGGGTCTTGTAAAGGTAAGGTATTGGAGTGCACCTACAATACTCCTATATAGTGAGGGATCACCAAAGGGCATGCCATCATCCTTCAATAGTCTTTGATAAGGGAGGCAGGGTGTAGCACAAGCTTTGGCTTCGAGCATGTCAGTCTTAATCAACAGATCATGTATATACTTAGACTGTGTCAAGAACAAACCAGCAGATGAGTGTAAAACCTGAACCCCCAAAAAGAAATGTAGCTCCCCCAAGTCTTTGATTTCAAATTCAGAGGCAAGTGACTGAATAATAGACTTAATCTCAGCATGGTCACTTCCTGTAATTATAATATCATCTACATATACTAACAATATGATAATTCCAACATCAAGACTTTTAACAAACAATGAGGAATCAGAATATGTAGAATTAAACCCCAGAGAAGGCAAAAAAGATGTGAACCTTTCATTCCAAGCCCTTGGTGCTTGCTTGAGACCATAGAGGGACTTATGAAGTTTGCAGACAAGTTGTGGATAATTGGAATCAGAAAATCCAGGGGGCTGGGCCATGAATACTTCTTCTTGAAGGGTACCATGGAAAAATGTATTTTTTACATCAAGTTGCCGCAGCAACCAACCATAATGAGCAGCAAGAGCAAGGACAATTCTGAATGTGGTTGGCTTCACCACAGGACTGAAAGTTTTCCCATAGTCTAACCCAGGTTCTTGGCTAAACCCTTGAGCAACCAATCTAGCTTTGTGACGTGCAATAGATCCATTTGCATGCCTTTTTACCTTGAAGATCCACTTACAGCCCACTAAGTTCTTATTTGGTGGAAGAGAGACCAAACTCCAAGTTTCCTGAGATTGAAGTGCAGAGAGTTCCTCTTTCATTGCATTCAGCCATACAGGGTCATTCATAGCTGATTTGTAACTGTGAGGCTCAACTTGTGACAAATCAGGGAGATGAGTATTAGTAGTCAGCAAGCAGACTTTCTTCTTAACTATACCACTTTTACTGCGAGTCTTCATTGAATGCACATTCATGGCAGGTACATGACTAACAACTGGAATGGTCTCGGGTTGAAATTCAGCATGTGCAGATGGATTAACCAATGATGCATTTTCAGACATAGTCACAGGAAGAGATGCAGCAGACACAGATGCAAGTGTAATGGACCTTACGGAAGACAATGGAGAAGACTGATTTGTAGAGGGTAATGACTGTGGGGGAGATAGCACAACAACATTTTCTGTGTTTACAACAGTGGAAAGGAAACTAAGAGCAGAAACAGATGCGGAATGAGAGTTCTCAGGAATTGATGTTAACTTGATGTAGGGAAAAATCTGCTCATTGAAAATGACATGACGGGAAATATAGGTGCGTTTGGAAGCAACATCATAACATACATACCCTTTGTACTGAGATGCATAACCTAAGAATATGCACATTGTGGTCTTAGGTTGCAATTTATTTGAAAGATATGGACACAATAAGGGAAAACAAGCACATCCAAAAATTCGAAGATGGGACACATCAGGAGAAGATTTAAACAAGATCTCATATGGGGATTGATATTGCATGACTAGTGATGGCTTTCGATTGATTAAGTACAAGGCTGTGTGTAAGGCAAAAGTCCAGAAAACAGAAGGTATTTTAGCATGTTGTAATAGTGTAATGGTAGTTTCAATGAGGTGACGGTGTTTACGTTCAGCTAGGCCATTTTGTTCAGGTGTGTAGGGCAGGATTTTTGATGAACAATGCCTTTACTATTGAAAAACAGTTTGAGTTTATGGCTAATGTACTCTCCACCCCCATCACTTTGAAGTATTTTGATATTGCAAGAGAATTGTGTTGCAACATAATTATAAAATGTAATAAAAACAGAGCACACGTCACTCTTATTTAACAATGGAAACAGCCAACAATACCTTGAATATTCATCAATAAAGGTCACATAGTATTTATATCCATCAATTGAAACACAAGGAGATGGACCCCATACATCACTATGTATAATTTGAAAGGGGATTACAGACTTTGCATGAATGGAATGAAAAGGTAGTTTCGAAAACTTTCCTTGAAGACAGCTATGACACATAGAAGTATTGGAATCATTTGCACAAGCAACATTTGCTTTTTGTAACATTAATGTAGCAATATTATTTGAGGGATGACCTAATCTGCTGTGCCAAGTGGAGGAGAATACTAACTGACCAAGATAAGCTTGAGACTGGAAATTGAAATTTGAAACCGAAGAAGAAGGATGAACAAAGGGTAGAGGGTAAAGTCCATTACTGCATTGTCCTGTGTAGATGATCCTCCTTGTGACCTTGTCCTGAATCCAAAAGAAAAATGCATCAAAGATTAGTCGAAAATTGTTATCCAAACACAATCGATGCACTGATAGCAGATTTTGAGTAAGTTTTGGAACATACAAAACAGATTTGAGTTTAAGAGATGCATTGCTTGTGGAAATAACAGATTGCCCAACATGAGATACCAACAAACCTTCATCATTAGCAGTTTGAACTCTGTCATTAGTAGGATAGGGAGCAATCAATGACATATTAGACAAGTCTGCAGACATGTGATTTGTAGCTCCTGTATCTGCAAGCCAAACTGAAGAAGAAGGCTGAGATGATGGCAGTGCAGTTTTCATGGCCTGTATGGTCTGTGATTGAGAGGATTGAGCCTGGGGAGATGAAAAATGACCCGAACCACTAAATGATGGCATGACAGTGTGCAAAGCCTGTATATGTTGTTGTTGAGAAGACTGGGGCTGAGATGGATACTGAGCTGAGCCATTAAAATTACCCAAACCATTATGTACTGGTTGAGAAGAGGAATACTGAGCTGAGCCATTAAAATTTCCCAAACCATTATGCCCTGCCCGTGGATGCACTGCCTGTGTGGACTGTGGCTGAGACGACTGAGATGAGTGAAACTGAGCTGACCCCATAACAGTGGAACCATTCTCATTATAGAAACAAAACCTTGCTATATGATTGGTTCTCCCACAAATATGACATTGAATTCTATCATCCCTTTTTAAGCCACATATAGGTGCTGTGTGTCCTTCAAGATTACACAGTTGACAAATAGGCACATGTGAATTAACATATGGTGAGGGATTAGAGCCATAAACACCTGAATTCATGGGTTGTGGATCATGGGTATGGGCAGGATATTGAGTTTTGGAATAGTTTCTAAATCCTGGTTGAAACCTCATCCTTCCTCTATTCTTATTAAAAAACCTATAACCTCCATTGCCAAAGTTATTATACGGTATGTGAGATTGTGGAGCATAAGAAATAGGTGAATCAACTGATTTGGACACAGTAGTATTCATGGCAGTAAGATAGGATGTTGGATCAGTATTAACAGTCTCAATGATCTTTTCCTCAGCAAGCAATTGAGACCTAAATTCTTTCAATGTAATCACATTTTCTCTCCCACGGACAACACAGCGAAAAGTATTATATTCAGAAGACAAACCATTCAATGCTAAGATCACTATATCTTCATCAGCAAAATAAACACCAGCAGCACTTAAGTAGTCCCTAGCCTCTTTAATTTTCAGAAGATATTGACTGATAGAATCAGAACCTTTCCTTATATTCTGTAAATCAGATTTCAATTGGAAAATACTAGTCTTAGAAACTGATGAGAACTGTTCCTTTAATCTAATCCAAAGGTACCGAGAGCTAGTACTCCCAATTGCACAAGACATAGCAATTGGAGATAAAGTAGCAGTAATAAGTTGCATAATCGCTCTATCATGCATTTTCCACACCAGAAACTCATCACATTCAACTGAAGAGGAGGAATTAGAGAAATTCATACCACAATCATCAGTTGAACTAGAGGAGGAGGCACACGGATGAGACCCATTGACGAAGCCAAAAATTCCATTGCTCTCCAGGAGTAACTGCATCTGAAAATTCCAGTTCAAGTAATTGGTATCATCAAGCTTCGCATTCACAGAGGATGATATAGTGGAGATTAAAGCTGTAATAAGAGATTGGAGAATTTGAAGTTGGGCTGCTGTAACCATTGTTATTTGACTGGGTAAAACAAAGGAGAACCTGATGAGGTAATTTCAGCAGCTCCGAAGAGATATTTTTAAGAAATTGAAAACTCTTGAACAATGAAGATTGCGTCAATTTGAAATTAAAAATACTAACAATGAAGATGACACTGTTTTTGAAATCAACAAATTTGGATCGATTTGTTTTGCGTGAGCATTAAGCTCTGATACCATGTAAAGATTAATAAGCTGTGATGTATTTTCACAAAGAAGAAGGAATTGAACAGAGGAGACGAAGAACTATTTTGGAGGGAAATTGAAAACTTTAAAATCACACTCTATTATGCTGTTTTTCAGCTTAATGCACACAGTGCGCATGTCTCTTATTTATACCTAAGAGACATGCCTTGCGTATGCATACTCACACGTATGCATACAGTATATTATATCTTAACACCATATGCCCCCTCATCCACATGGGCAGTTCCTACACATGAAGGTTGCTTCGTAACATATGAAAATGAGCAGCATCCAATGGTAATCTGGTGTAGACAAAGAAAATTACTGTGAGCTTTTTTTTGGAGAACTTGATCACGAACATAGTGAAAGTCAATTTTGAATGTGTTTTATTCATGCATGGAAACAAGATTGGAAGACAAATATGTTTTCCAATATTGTCATGCCAGAGAGATAAAAACACTTATGCAATGGAAAAGAAATGGTGGACAATAGGGACTGAAGCCATTGAATATGTGTTGAACAATAGTTAATTTGTACTCTAACTCTGTACTGCTACTATAAGCAGTTGTCTGCTGTTGCTTGCAGCTTTAGGAAATGAGGTTTTCTCCATGAAACACAGAATAAGAACCAACAGTACTACTCCGGTACAGTTAAGGATCTTCAAAGACACATCCCATAAATCTGGAAAGATTGCATGTTAATTATGATCATGGATTTGGCATATGGTTTAACTTTATCTAGCTTGACTTTACACGAAAGTTCAGTAATGTAGTTTCTGTGTGAGAATAAGATCTCTTCCATATTGTATAGTTTTCGTTCCAAAATAAAACGACAAGTAACCCAAATCCTTGACAAGAAAATGAAGTGACAATTGACAAATATATCAAGCAATCACTATAATCTGAACCAACAATGATAATTTCATCTAAACCCAGAAAAATAAATGTAGGTCATCATTATGAAAAGTTCATGGAGAAGAAGTATCTGTTTTGTAACCCTTGAAGACCATAAAATTATAAGGATTCAATAAAGTAAGAGAAAGCTCTAGGAGCTCAATGAAGACCATAGAAGCTTTTTCTGAGGCAACACACATGATTTGGAAAATCTGGATGAATAAAACCTTATGGTTGGTGCAAATAATTAGTTATAGAAAGAGTGAGTACAAATCGGATCTTAATTGGCTTCATGACAAGGCTGAATTTATCTGTAAAGTCAACAGCATGTTATTGGTGATAGTCCTTCACAACTAGTCAGTTTTCTTATGTTGTCATTTGCACAGTGTTTAACTCGGTATACCTACTTGTTTCCAATAAGATTGTAAAAGTTATGATGTGAAACATTATTATCATTGGTGTTATTGCGTTGTGCATGTAGTTGTGTTAAATATTTTCAAGATGGATAAATAGAGAATATAGATAAAATCTTGCATTAAAAATTGTTTAACATCGACAATGGATTATTTTCATTGATATTTTACAATAGTCAAGGGAATTGTTCCACTTTCCAAGAAACCGATAATTTTTTTCCAACAGTATTACTGAACGGGGGGTTTCTGAAAAAAAAATTATAATTTTAGATTTTTATTTGACTTCACCGATGGAATAATTAAATATATTCATTTTTTAAAAGACCTAAATCAACACAATTCTCTCCCTCTTTCTCTCCTTGTTCAATATTTCTTTTATCTTTTCTTCTCCTCCACCTAAACTAGGCATGTCATTCTCTTTTCATCTTCTTTTCTTCTCATATTTTTATTGTTCTTAGTTCATTAACATCTCTCTTTGTGCTTTCTATGGAGGTTTTATCTTGCTGATTTGGTTGGTTGATTAGAGATAATATATTTAAACTCTATTAGCGTTGTGACAAGGAGCGCATCATTTATTTATGTTTTGTTAATGACTTGATGTTTTGTTGTCATTCTAACGTTAACACTTTTTTCTCTATCCATGATTTTCTTAATCAACTTCAGCAAATCTCATGTTTATCCCCAAATCTTGACAAGAGTAATATCTTCTTGGGTGGTGTGAATGATCTTTAAACTTCAACTTTTGGATGTTTTTTGGGTGTAAGAAAGGAAGATTGTCAGTGAGATACCTTGGTGTGCCTCTTATCTCTACAAAGTTTTCTTTGGTTGATTGCACAATGCTAATTGACCATATTATGGCTAGAACCATAAGTTGGATTCATGTCACCCTCTCCCGCATGGGTAGATTGTAGCTTATCAAATCAATCATTTTTCTCTATCTAGGTTTATTGTTCATCTTTCTTCATCCTTCCCAAAATGATAATATAGAAACTAACTCCTTGTTGAGATTCTTTTTATGGAAAAGTAGTATTGTCATAATCTAGGTGACATATAGGTGGTTTGGGATAAAGTTTGTAGGCCAAAAGATTAAGGTGGCATTGGGATTAATAACCTATAGCTTTGGAACTAGGCAATAAATTAAAGCATCTTTGGACTATTTGTACTAGACCAACTCAGTCTATCTAGGGATCATATATTCATTCTTTCTTATTATGAGGTAGGAATATCTAGGAGATTAAATGCTCAGGTAATTGTTCTTGAAGCTTGAGGAAAACTATTGGTCTTCGTAATCTAGTCCGCTAGTTTGTTTATTCCAAAGTTGGCGATGGTCATTCCACATCATTATGGTTTGATAATTGGCATCTAGTGGGTACACTTGTAAAGGTTTTTAAAGATAGAATCATTATGGACTCGGGCTTGGGTAGAGCCGTGAAGGTTAGTTGGATCATTGCGGGTAGGATTGGTTATGGCCTCCCACTAGGTCTACAAAATGGATTGATCTCATTAGTTGTACCCCCCTAACTTTCCACCCAGATGATACTCAATGTGATTTTGTGAGTTGACATGACACTCAAATAGGCATTTTCTCCATTATAGGTGTTCTGATTTTATTCGTTATTCTTTTAGTAAGGTGGCCTAGTGGGAGATTGTTTGGCTAAAACATGTTATACATCGTTTCTCTTTTATCTTATGGATCTCTAACGGTAATGCCCTATACACCCAGGATAAGCTTATAGCTTATGATTCGATTCAAGCCTCTTATTGTCACCTATGTGCAGTTTGTTCAGAAACTATCTATCATATTTTCTCTATTTGTGCTTTCTCATATTACATTTTGGCAAGAGCTATATGTTAAATATCATCTTGCTCACATCCATCATTCTTAGTCTGAGATCGTCTCGTGGATCTGTAGCTTGAAGGGAAGTTCTTATCCTTTTTTTATGATGGCTCAAATTATGCTAGCTTTTACAACCCACTATATTTGGCAAGAACAAAATTCTTGTTATCATGGTAATCAGCCTCAATATTTTTCAGTCATCCTCTTTGATATTGTATATTGTATATTGTATTTCAATTAAGCTCGTTTGTTTTTGTTGATTGTTTTTATTAAGATTTTGTCCTTGTAGTCATTAAAAATTTTCTTTTTTCTCTTTCATTTGAGGATTTATTCCTCATAGATGTTTTGGGACCTATTATATTTTTTTAGTTTGGCTCTTAAGTAAGCAGGTTTGTTCGTCTTCTTTTTTTTGGGGGGTATGCCCTTTAGCTTTTGTCTCTTTTTGAATTAATACACTTACCTTCTTTAAAGAAAAAATCAGATTGTAAATATAAACTTTATTTAATGAGTGACTGTAATGCTCATTAACATATATATGTGGCTTTAAAAACACCAATCTTCCTCCATCATTGGTCCTCATCCACAATTGAAATTCTTAGCTCACAAATCTCATGTTTATGCTCTTTTTGCCACTATAAAAGTTGAGGAAGAATATTTCAGAATCATGCAACATATTTTACAATCTTAAGACTCCAAATCTATTCTATCCAAATCCATCTCCTTTGACATATCATCTTCATCATATTCTCTCTCCTAATTTGAAGAAGACAATGAAGATGATTGTCACGGCATTCTGCCTCCTGTCCCAAAACCCTAAGCATTATTTGTATATAAAAAAACTGATATTTGGCTCACTTATGGCCTATCCAAACTCAGGCCTTTACAAAACTATTTCATGTCGCAGCCTAAAGTAATATGTCGATAGAATACGACAAAAAAATTTTCAACAGGTATATCTAGTCAAATCACTTTTCAAAAACCTTCACAGTTTTTACAAAAAAAATTTGGTGCAAAGCTCCATAACTCCATGATGTTAGGTTGTCTCCTCCCCTATAAGAAGACCCTCATCTAGCACCAAAAGGGACAAAATATCTTGACAAAAGAATAAAAAAATATATTCCTCTGTAATCAAAACCTTGTATCAAATTTCCATTTCCCTTGTAAACACATATCACCTGTATACATCTCTTATTTTGATCAATACAAATTAAAGTTAATTTTCTTCAAACTTCAAACTTTTATATTCTTGTATTTACATTGCTTTAAATCTCTTATAATTTAAGTATGATCTGTGTTTGATCAAGGATCCTAACATTGTTGTTCATTCACAACAACAAAAAAGTACTTGTTTTTTTTATATATACAAAATTGATATACTAGTTGGACACCTCTGACCTGCGTGCTACTGGTCCAAAGAAAAGCTTAAGCTTTTGTGGTTGAGGTTTAATAATACCAAATACTAATTTCTGTTTTTATTCCTTTTCTTAACCTTCTTTTATGATTATTCCCTATAGGCCATTTGCTTCTTATAAAAAAATATTGAACCAGGTTTGTGGGTCTCTTTTAGGCCTACGAGTTGTAACAACTCTTTGGGTTTTCCCTTTTTTATTTTTATTTTTTTAATTTTTATCCCTTAGTGTAAAGTATATAATTTTATTATTTAGTATTGAGTTGATAATAAATAACATTTTATCCTTTTTTATTATATAATAAAAAAAATTAACTCAATCTGATGGAGTCCATAATTGGGGTCCCATAATTGACAAGGTATAGTCAAAGCAATTTTCACCTTATTTCTTCTCCCTTTGCATTTATTTTTTTCATTTTATCGTTCAAAACCACTGTTTTTTGTTTGGTCATACTTTTCATTAAAGTTTCCATTTTTCAACCATCATATTTCAACATTTCTCAAAGGGAAGAGAACCTAAATTCCATGTCTAATGCATATAGTTCTCCCATTTTAGTAACTTTGTCAAATCTATAAGCAAATTGCAAGTTGTCCTTTGCTCAAGTTTTTGATTATATATGGAGTTGTAGGACTCTAAATCAAGTGAGGTCAACCTTGTTGGAAAGCTAACATCCTTTTATTTATCTTCTATGAATACACCTTCCCCTAATTCTATTATTTGTTGTCTGAATCCCCTCCAAAATTCTTCCCCTAATTCTATTATTTGTTGTCTGAATCCCCTCCAAAATCAAGGAGGAAATTTTGTCCAGTATTTTTTTCCTGGTTCTCCAAGAAGAAATTTTCTTTTTACTTGATTTCCCTTCACTCAACTACTAAATTTTTATATATACCTTATAACACTACTAAACATAATCCTCTCAAGGATGACTTAATCCAACTACAATTATTCTTATCCATCATAATATTTTTACAAAGGTATGCAATTAAGGAATTTCCTTTAATGTTCAAATTTCGCATTTCATCATTACTTCTTCACTATACCTATTGATCTCCCTTCCTTTCTTTTATGGCCTATTTGGCTGAGACTCCTACAAAAGAAGTCATGAGCTTTCCTTTAAATTTTAACATTATTAATCCGATGCAATTCTTCATCAATTTTATTCCCTAAATACAATTTTCTTAAACTTATATGTATTAATTTAACAAAAATGAATTTCACAATTAAAACCTATCATTTCACAATGAAATTTCATGTTCAATCCTTGTAATTACATAATACATTTACTAACATCATCATTCACATCTCAAACAAGATCGTAGTTAGGAAATTTGCAAGGAAAATCACATTGGCTTCTCTAAAAATTTCCGTTCCTTATGATCGGCCTAATGGGGACTTGATACTCATTACAATTTCTTTGATATTGAATCATAATTTCACATCTAAAACATCATATAAGGCAGTAATTAATGTAATTTAGCATATTTAAATATTTTCCCTAAAATTAGTCTGGGAATCTAACTAACAATTCAACATAATTACATTAATTTCTTATTTAAACCTAAATAAACTTGTATACATGAGTTTAGGACCTCTTACATAAGGGTAACATAGTTTTGTTTCCTAAGAATTTGAAAAGTCTTAGATCATTTTTCCTCTTCACTTGGTTGGTTGCAACCTTCTCCTTTCCATCCAAATCTTTTGCTTAAACTCTCTAATGTCTTCCTTGAATTAAGTCTATCTTTCCATGTAGCTTAAATCTAGTGAAATCGTAGTTAATCTTAGTGTTTATATCCAAAATTTTATATGAAATTCTAGCAAATTCCCTTTCTTTCTCTTGTTTTTTTTGTGTCGGTATTAAAGAGAGGAGGTGTGAGTATTTATAGTTTCAATTTTCAAAAATTATATATTTGACCCTATTTGCTTGAATATTCATTCTATTTTGGCCCCACTTATTTTTCCTTTTATAACTTAAGTTACACTTCTTTTTATGCTTTATAATTTCACCCTTTAATTTTGAGTTTAGTTTATTTTGCAACCCTCAGTATTTCTAGGTTAATTTATTATTGTTGTTGTTTTTACAATATCTTAGTATTACAATTTATACCATAAAATTCTTTGTTTCCATTTTACTAAATCCTTATACTAGTTATTTCATTTCCATTTATTTCATTTTCAATTTATACAAAAGATTATTTCCCCAGGTTTACAAATAACATGTTTCTCATACTACTTCATCAAGCTAAACCATTTAATCTAACTTTTCATAAACCAAAGATTCAACATACCATGATTCAAACTTCAACAAAAACACAATCCAACCTTAGAGTATAGTTTCTTACCTTTAAATACGGAGACCTAAAAAGAATAACACAAGAAAAGGTTTGGTTCTTTTACTTCTTCTTCTTTCTATAGTTCTCGAACTCTCCCTTTTCAAACTTAATAAATGCACCACATCCTAGCTTAGACAATTCATAGTCTCCTTTTAATCACTTATACTAATACTTTTAATGATAATTTCTTAAGAAATATGGAGGAAAATTCAAGAACCTTAAACCCCCTTTTCTCTCCTTTTAATATGTCGAGCACAACACCAAAAATGATGTTTCTATACTTCAATTATTGGTTAATTACACATTAACCTTAATTGTTTCTTATATTTTTTTATATTCCCCCACTAAAATATTTTTATCTTATAATTTAATATTATTTTTTCCCCTTTCATTTCAATTATCTTCACCCATTTTATCTAATTATGTTTTTTTTTAAATTTAATTTAACTCATTTTATCTCCAAGATAAATATTAATATTTTACTAACTTGGAAAAACTCTAACCATGGGTTTACATTATGAAGCTCAATTCCCAACAACTCTAGTATTGAATGATGAAATTAAAAAAATAACACAAAAAACAATTTGTATCAACTCGGGTTAACTCGTTAAGTACTAATTATAGGTCATAAAACCAGAATAAATTAATGAAAAACAAACAAATCAAATCATTTAGCCCAATTCTCAATAATTGAGCTAGTAAAGCTTAAACTCCCTTTTCTCTCCCTCTAATTTGTTAAGCACAACACCAAATATGGTGTTTTCATACTTCAATTTTTGGTTAATTACACATTGACCCTAATTGTTTCTTATATTTTTATTTGTCTCCACTAAAATATTTCTCTCTTATAATGTAATGTTATTTTGGCCCCTTTTATTTCAATAATCTGCACCCATTTTATCTAAAAAAATAAAATTTAATTTAACCCATGTTATCTCCAAATAAAATTATAATATTTTACTAACTCGAAAAAATTATAGCTAGGAATTTACATTATGAAGCTAACTCTCAACCGACATAGTGTTGAATGATAAAATTAAAAAAAATAAAAAAAGACACAAAAAGCAATCTACGTCAACTCGAGTTAAGTTGTTGTGTATTATTATTTCCTTGGTCATAAGGCCAAAATAACTTAATAGAAAGCAAACACTATAAATCATTTAGCTCAATTCTCGATCAACCTAATACAAAAGGATAATATAAAAACAATCATTTCTTATCAATAAAACAATATACTACAAGAGACTTTAATTTCTTGATTATTCTTCTGTACCGTACCATAACAACTACTATTTATCATCAATCATGATTTGCAAATTAACTATCATATATGTGAAATCACTAAACAAAAGTGGCAATTACGAATCCAAGAAGTGAATTTATGTCCTTAAAAAATAAAATACTTTACCTTCATTAGTAATTATTAAATGTTTGACACACTTAAGTAAATTTTAATCTTATTGTGTCCATAAAAATCCTTTATCCCTATTGTGAATTTACCATGACCATAAAAATGAGAAGATCATGAATACTCAAAATATAATTTAAAAAAAAAATAATGCACAAGACTTTAAAAAATGTAAGGATTTACCTCATAAACAAAAAAGACATCTGTTTTTATAACCTACTAATACTGAAAAGTTATTTCTAAACTACAAGTTATTATAATTTATAATGCCTTTCCAAATAATCATTGAGGGATTAAGAAAATTTAGCTGTTACCCATTTTCGAAAAGTAAGAATTGTATCAAAGACAGTAATATTGATTATATAACACACAAGAAAAGGTTTGGTTCTTTTACTTCTTCTTTCTATAGTTTCGAACTCTCCCTTTTCAAACTTAAACCTTAATAAATGCACCACATCCTAACTTAGACAATCCATAGTCTCCTTTTAATCACTTATACTAACACTTTTAATGATAATTTCTCAAGAAATATGGAGGAAAATTTAAGAAGCCTAAACCCCCTTTTCTCTCCTTTTAATATGTCGAGCACCACCAAAAATGATGTTTTTATACTTCAATTTTTGGTTAAGTACACATTAACCCTAATTGTTTCTTATATTTTTTTTATTTCCCCTCACTAAAATATTTTTCTCTTATAATTTAATATTATTTTGGCCCCTTTCATTTCAATTATCTTCACCCATTTTATCTAAATATGTTTTTTTTTTTTAAATAATTTAACTCATTTTATCTCCAAGATAAATTTTAATATTTTACAAACTCAGAAAAACTCTAACCATGGGTTTACATTATGAAGCTCAATTCCCAACAACTCTAGTATTGAATGATGAAATTAAAAAAATAACACAAAAAACAATTTGTATCAACTCGGGTTAACTCGTTAAGTACTAATTATAGGTCATAAAACCAGAATAAATTAATGAAAAACAAATCAAATCAAATCATTTAGCCCAATTCTCAATAATTGAGCTAGTAAATCTTAAACTCCATTTTCTCTCCCTCTAATCTGTTAAGCACAACACCAAATATGGTGTTTTTATACTTCAATTTTTGGTTAATTACACATTGACCCTAATTATTTCTTATATTTTTATTTGTCTCCATTAAAATATTTCTCTCTTATAATTTAATTTTATTTTGGCCCTTTTTATTTCAATAATCTTCACCCATTTTATCTAAAAAAAATAAAATTTAATTTAACCCATGTTATCTCCAAATAAAATTGTAATATTTTACTTACTCAAAAAATTATAACTAGGAATTTATATTATGAAGCTAATTGTCAACCGACATAGTGTTTAATGATAAAATTAAAAAAATAACAATAAAGAAGACACAAAAAACAATCCGTGTCAACTCGAGTTAAGCTGTTGTGTATTATTATTCATTGGTGATAAGGCCAAAATAATTTAATAGAAAGCAAATAAAATAAATCATTCAGCTCAATTCTTAATCAACCTAATATTAAAGGACAAAATAAAAAAAAAATGCATTTTCTTTTCTATAAATACATTATAATAATAGTGACTTTAATTTATTGATTATTCTTTTGTACCGTACCATAATAACTACTTTTATCATCACTCATTGATTTGCTAATTACTTCATAGTTGTGAAATCTCTAATACTATAGTGCAATTACGATTCAAGAAGTGAATTTTTGTCTTAAGAAAGAAAATATATTTTCTTCAATTTGTAATTATTAAAATGTTGAAACACTTAAGTAAATTTACTTATTGTGTCCTAAAAAGCCTTATCCTTTTGTGATTTACTCATCGACCAGTAATTGTGAAGATCATGAATAATCAAATATAATATTAATAAAAAAATAATGCTCAAGACTTTAAAATGTATGGTTTACCTCATAAACAAAGACATCTGTTTATTAACTAATAAATACTGTAAGTTAATTCATAAACTACAAGTTATTATAATTATAATGCCTTCAAATAATCATTGAGGTTTAAGAAAATTTAGCTGTTTCCCTTTTCGATAAGTATGAATTGTATCAAAGAAAGTATATTGATTATTATCACTCTAAATTCACTAATATGGTATTTTACTATATATATATATATATAGGATTGCCAATAGAGGAGGCATTATTTACGCTTTGACAAGTTCCATCAAAAAATAACTGGCCATTACAAATATGATATTGTTTCTTGCTGCATGAGTCTTGGAATAAAGATTGAAAATACAAATACAAATATGACTCGTGAGTTAAGCTTTCACGAGTTTCATCAAATCAATCGGTTTACATATAGACGACTCTTTCAAGCAACGACTTACCATTATGGAATTCATTACTTCAGTGGGATGGATTGCGTCAAAAAAGCATACTGTTTCGGTTACTGCATACTTCTCCATTCTTACACATTGGAATGTGCTTCGCGGAATCAATGGCGCAGCAAGAATGGCTTATGTCAGATATCCCTGCGAGGCATTTACAAGAAAATGTCTGACTAAGAGGTCTAGGAAAATATTAGACAGGAACCAGCTAGGAACACTTACCATATGAAGCAGGTTCTGAGAAGACATCTTCAAAAACCTTGTAGACATCTAAGAGGACAAATTTAGAACCCGACAGAGTGGATTGTAGGTCTTTCAACATCTGAGGAAGGTAGCTGTTGAATTGAGATGCTAGTTTGTTCAGTCGTTCTACACAACGTGTTGTGGGTTTTTCTTGAGATATTGAGAATGGTCTACATCCAAGTGGAAGGACATTGCTCACTAAGAACTTGCGTCCACCAAGATCGTAAAGCATCTATATATTCAATTAAGGAAATCAATTAGTTTATGTTAAGATAACTTTGCAATATCAAAACTTGGCTGATTAATATCTTTTTATCATATATGATATTTACCTTTAATCGCTTGGATAATGGTTTGGCAAGATATTGTCCCATGTCAAGAGAAGCATTATACCCCAATTTTTTGTTGAGGTCCATGTCATTTTGTCCTATGTTGATGAATATTAGAGATTTTGACAAGCCATCAAAATTTCTTAAATTCTTCACGGAACTCTTGAACAGTTTAATCTGTTCGTCCATATCCATGCAATTGACCTACAGATAATTTAAAAAAGTATTTGCAAGTATGGATTAATTAGTACTGACTCTATAAGCTTTCCTTGTGTGTGTGTGTGTCCCCTAAATTTCACACTCTAATAATAAAGTTGAAGGTAAAGAGATAAAACGCTCACAAATGTATATTGTTTTATTTCGGGAAGAATGCCACAACCAGAAGATGCATAATTGGCCCCGAATCGAATGCTTCCCGATTTCTTCAAACTCAAAAAAGGAGGAAGCAATGGCAATCCAAAAGTTTGAGCTGCAATTATTGTTTAACATTCCAAAGATAAATAATAGATTATAATCCTGATGAATAATAGATGATAGGAAATTATAATACCCTATGAAATAGTTTCTTGGATCGTGAATGTTCATGCAATGTAAACTTTGTATTTACATTTAAAAATGATTGATATTTCTTGATCACTTATAAACTCTTACGTAAGGTTTCCTGATATCGTATAATTTTGATCACCTTTAACATTCCGTTAAAAATCTAGAATCCCATTTTGTGTGCTGTATGGAATATGGTGAAAAACTCAATAAAATTTAAAAAAACACACTAAATTCTGAAAAAAGAAGAAGAAAAAGGCATGACATCTATAGAATTTTCATACCATAATATTCTATCAAGATTGTAGGGTTTGTCTGTGTTTTTATTCTTACCAATAAAATCTGCCATAGTTTTTCCATTGGAGGCTCTGCTCTGATTATCTACTTTAAAATCCACACCATATGCAGAAGATGGATTTGGATTACCCATATATTTTCCGTTTCCACTATCCACCCAAGAGTCTCCAAACACGAATAGAGCTGGAATAGAAATATTAGATTTGAAGGGTCTAAGCTGATCAGATGCAACATGGGAGTAGTTTACCAGGAGGAAATGACATAAAAGAAGAGAAATGTAGGAGGCTCGATTCATAGAATTCATCATTTTGATGCTAATAAAAATAATGGGAAACACAATGATAATGAAGCAGGCAAGTTTCTTTTCAGCGGAGGATGCTTATTTATATTCCATTTGAAGCTGCCAACCAAGCACACAACTCATGGTGGTGTCAAAATAGCTGTGGACTAGCTGGGAAGTTTGTTTTTTATCCTGCTAAAATTAAATTCAGGTAAGATTTCTCTTTCTTCTTCTTTTTTTTTGTGGGTTTTTTGCATTATTTTTCTGAATTATTTTTTTTTATTAATGGTTTTGGTGTGAGATTATTTCTTATTAATTTATCTTGTGTTAGTGGATTATTAATTGATAGTTTTTGTTAGTAATTATTTTTTTAATGGATTATTAACTGATAATTTTTTGTCTAGTTAAATTATTATTGGTATTATTTTTTACTTGATTTTTTAATCTTTTAATTTAGAATAGATTTTTCAAATTTTAGGATTAATTTTAAAAATATTATAACATAGAATTAAAAAAAATTATTGTATGAAATTAAATTATAGAAAATTGTTATAAAAATGAATAAAATCAACTCGTTTATGGCATATATGATGTGTTTTTGTTGGTTTGTAAATTTTAGAAGGTGTTGCTGAGATATTTTTAAATCTAGGAACCATTTAATTATGTTTATCCATTAATTTGTATAGATGTCTATGGAAGAATTCATTGACCGTCATCAAGACAAGATCGTTGCTAGTTCTTCTAATAGTGATTATAAGGAGCATGTGTTATTAGGGGTAGATAATGAACAGACACCTGAGAGACATGCTTCAACTCATGAAGCACGTTCATTGAGTGTGATGTCGCAAAGTTGAGGGGGTGTCCCTTCACAGCTAGATTAAATTACCCCTAAGTAACAAGCCCAATGGAAGGAGGACCTTTCAATATAGGTTTTTTCACAATTAAATTTGTTTAATAATTTTTAAAAAGATAATTTCATTGAATGAATGAAATTTCGAGTTTATAAATATTGAGGCCACAATAACAATAACGGTGGCTTTTAAATTGTCGATGGAACAGGTCTCCAAAAATCAAGAATGGAGATCGCAGGTAAATGTATGGTTTACAAGATTTAAGGTTCGTATGAACTTAAATATTTTTTATTATTACATAAATATGTTTAGTTTGTTGAATTTACTAAAATTGTTATTTTTTTAAATTTTAACTGCAAGGAAAATTTTGAATGGGATGATGATGATGATGATGATGATGTTGCGAGAGGGGTGTAGGAGAATCACTCTACAACTAAGTGATTTCAGCTATGTTTATAATTTTCTTTTTTAAAAAAATAGCTAGATTTTATTTTTTTACTAACAAATAATTCATTTGTATCGTGTAGGCTGCGTAATTTCTAGTACAAGGCACAGAAAAAAAACAAAACCAAAAAAATAAGCATAAGTTAGAAAGATTACAAACTAGAATGACATGGTAGTGTGGAAGGAATTCAGACCATTATACATCTCAAAGGCTATATGCGTGGATTACATTGAGCATGTGACATCTGAGCGTTTCATATGATGCTCGCAGAACCAAAACCGACATTTTTTAGATTTCATTACCATGTACACCAGGAGCTCCTTGTTATTCATTTCTCATGCGAAGCGGATGGTAAAACAATTTGTGTACATTAATTTTTCTAAAAATTGTTTTTATTAATATTTTTAACTACCAATATTTTTTCTTGTAGACTACGACTTTTGGAAGCCACCCATTACTGATGAAGATTTTTGTTGAGATGCATATGCGGAGTAACGACCGCCAAAAAGGGGTGCAATAGCAGTTCATGGATAGCCGCACTTAGCAATTCTTGATATGTTGGTTTTCACCAATTTCTTTTTATTAAGTAATTATTCCATTGAATATTTTCTGAATTTTTTGTTCTATCCAAGAAACATATTATAGTCGGTTGAAGGAAAAATACGAAGATGATCCTTTGATTCATTTGATTTTCAATTCAGATGTGTGGTTGGAGGCAAGATCGTCTAGTAAACCTGATAGGAATCTGGTTTGTGAATTCTCTAACACTATGACCAAGAATTTGTGAATGGCCTGTAGTGTTTTGAGTGTTGAAACCTCATCGAAATCGATTATTTTTACATAAACTCCGGAGTTCTATGCGGCTTTATTTGATAAAATGCATGATGAGACAATCGCACCTCATGCTAAGATTCAAATTGCATTGAAAGCTTTTGCAGATGAAATCATATTGGGGTGATCCATATGTTCCTTCTCTTTGGCACTGTGGTCTCGACCAGCCTCATCCTCTTCCTCTAGCGTCGCCATTGTTTTAGATTTATTGTACTTGAATTTGATTGTAACAAATTTAATTTAATTTGAAATAAGTTTTGATTTTTATATTAATTAAATCTACTGAAATTACTTTTCAATATATTTTAAAAAAAATATTAATGATAGAATTCCAAACCCAAATTTATGTCAGTATTTCCAGAGAGTTAGGAAAATAATTACATGAAATGTCACTACTATCGATTAAATTACCAATGAAGTTTCTATTGCTGATACATCTCGTATATCGATGGATATACCGACATCATTGAGCGGAACAATGTGCTTTGTCCATTGGTAAAGCCATTGGTATATTCAATACAAATGAAATCACCGACAAAACATGAATTTTTGATTAAGGTTTTACTGACAAATGACTTTCATCCATGAGGACATCGGTAAGATAACTACCGATAAACACTGAGCTTAAATACTGATGGATATTTTTGTTGATAAAGTTGTTAATTCTGGTACTGTCAGGCACTACTCCTTTAAGAAGATATGTGATGATATCATCATATTTAAAGGTTTGACCGATAAAGGCAAGATCATCAATAAGCTTCTTAATGTGCATAAAATATTCAGATATTGTCTAGGTAGATTTTCGTGCAAAGGATAATTAAGCTCACACTTGGATTTCTTAAACAGGCAACTGAGAGGCAAAAACTAATGTGAGAGCAATCAAAAGTTAATGGAAGGTAGTACAACGAGTGACTTGCATAAAAACTTCATAAGTGAGCGAACAAATGATTTATTTGGGTGGAGGTTTGAGAGTACCATCAATTATAAAATAAACTAAAAGTGATTAGTGTATTCACTGTAGTGGGTGAAAACACTATGAATTATAATAGTGTATTTTTGGATATGTTTGGTTTTCGGGTTGGTTTGGTTGGGTCACCAGTTTATTAATTTTTTTTATATTTCTTTGCACAATAAAATAATCATTTTATCACTCGAAAAAGATAAAAAAACAACATTGGCCGGTAGGGGTGCCACGGGAATTTTATATTTTTAAAAAATGACTAATTACTAATTTGTCATCCAATAAGACAAAATTGAAGCGTTGGCTGTAGCGGTGTTCTGGTAGTTTACCAATTTATTATTATTATTTTAATGTATTTCTAAGCGAAGAGCACTTTGAACAGCAACTGCAATCACACTCTCAAACATGTTCTTAGTGTTGTTGGTCAAAAGTTTTGATACCATGTAGAAGCAACAAGAGACTATGAGAATTGTGTTTATTTTTCATTGATATTTTGAACTTGAACTTATATAGTATATAGTTCATATAATACGAGAGACACATGATTTGTGAGATATGAAAAACTACAAATTTTGAAAGTTCTTCCATGTCATGTTGATTTTTTTAAATTGCAAGATATACAGATAACAAAAGTATACACATACCCTACTTATTCTAAAGCAAAAGTTATCGCGTTCTAAAATATTATTTTATAAAAATAATATATATATACATATCAAAATAATATTTTATTATTATTTAAATGAAAAGCAAAATGTATCAATGGGCCACATTATTTCCTAGTAAAGTCTACTCATCTTGAATTGATATTAGACTTAGAAAGGTCCAAACAAAAATACCCTAACATATTTCACAAATCATAGCATGGTGCTTGCTATTAGCACGCTATAATTGCTAATTGTAGAGATTTTAGAGACAGTAATTATCTGTCATGCTTGCTTATGGCGTGTAGAGTTTTATTATATAAAGAAACTGTACAATAAGGAAATATAAGGAAGTAGCCGTTTACAAGTTATACAAGGAATGGTATCTATACATTCTATATTTGAAAGAGAAGCATTGCGTAATCAGCTGTAATTTCATGATTTGCTCTCTAATGCTTGATTCTCTCCGTGATTGTCTGTTGCAGTAGCTGAGCCTTTGTCATTGCCTGTGTTATCGCCAACACTAATGACACAACCATGTGAAAGAAATGATAGAAATTGTAAAAGAAAAGGATTACAGAACAATGTGATTGTTCTTCTGCATAATTTGCAGAGACAGTTCTTTCTTCTTATTTCTTGTATTTGATCTTTTTGTTAACCTTACACACATACCAGGCATGCATATATATACATCAGGATAACTTATCTCGTACATCCCACGAGAAAGAGATGAGAAAAAGGAAAATACACAGTTGCCAAAATACCTGTATGTCAGGAATGGCAGAAAACAGAATAAAAAGTATAACAGAAATGTGGGCAGTAAAGTGGCCGAAGGACCATCATCCCTTTTCTTCTAACAGCTCATTGTCCTTTTCATTCTTCAATATTTCATTCTTCAACATGCCCCCACAAGATGGAGCATAGTAGTTTACGATGCCCATCTTGGACATGTGGGAAGTCAGTAAAATTGCTGAAAGGGCCTTCGTAAACACATCAGCCAATTGTAACTTTGTAGAGATGTGTGCAGTTTTCAGGATTCCTTCTTGAATTTTATCACGAATGAGATGACAGTCTAACTCGATGTGTTTGGTCCTTTCATGGAATATTGGGTTCGAAGCAATGTGCAAAGCTGCCTTGTTGTCACAAAACAACTTAGCAGCATGAATGAGAAACCTGCAGATCATTGAGGAGGAATCGTAGCCAAGTGATTTCTGAGCTAGTAGTGGCCATGGCACGGTACTCAGCTTCTGCTGAAGATCGAGATACAACTGTTTGCTTCTTAGACTTCCATGAAACCAAAGATGAACCAAGAAAGATGCAGAAACCAGAGACAGAACGTCTGGTGTCAGGACATGATGCCCAATCAGAGTCGCAATATGCTATTATGTCCAAGGAATTATCAGAAGGGAAGAAAAGACCTTGTCCAGGAGCTCCTTTAAGATACCTCAGAACCTTGTATGCAGCTGATAGATGCAAGTCTGTGGGACTATCCATGAATTGGCTCAAAATCTGCACACTATAAGATATATCTGGCCTAGTTATAGTTAAGTATAAAAGCTGACCAATCAACTTCCTGTAATAGGTGGGATTGAGCAGAATGTCACCCTTTTCTCTACTGAGGTGCAGATTTTGGTCCATTGGCAACTTAGAAGGACGACATCCAAGGGTACCTGAATTGGCTAAGATATCCAAAGCATACTTTCTTTGACATATTTGTATTCCCCTAGCTGTTCTTGCGATTTCAAGTCCAAGGAAATACCTCAGCTTTCCCAAGTCTTTGATTTTAAATTGTCATTAAGAAAATCCTTAATTTTCTCAACAACAAGAGGAGAGTCACTTGCCACTATGATATCGTCAACGTAAACCAATAATGCTGTGAAAGAATGAGCATCTTGTTTGATGAATAAACTGTAATCAGCCTTGGACTGACAGAAACCAAAAACAATCAGTGCAGTGGAGAATTTCGAGTACCACTGTTTTGAGGCCTGTTTCAAACCATAAAGACTCTTGAGAAGCTTACAAACTTGATGAGGTGATCCTTGAGTATATCCAGGTGGGGGTCTCATATATATTTCTTCCTGCAAGTCCCCATGAAGGAATGCGTTGTTAACATCAAATTGGTACAAACCCCACCCTCGAACTGCAGCAATGGCTAATAGACAACGCACTGTGACCAACTTAGCAACAGGTGAAAATGTTTCATGGTAATCAATGCCCTCTTGTTGCGTGTATCCTTTGGCAACCAAACGTGCTTTAAATCTCTCAATGCTCCCATCGGAATGGTATTTTATCTTGTAAACATACTTGCAGTCAATTGGCCTCTTACCAGGAGGGAGATCAGTCATTATCCAAGTGTGATTGGATTCCAAGGCATTCAACTCATGTTGCATGGCTGCACGCCAGTGAGGCTCAAGAACAGCTTGAGCATATGTTTGGGGCTCAGTGTGAGAAGAAATGGAAGCAGTGAAAACTTGAAAAGGGTGAGAAAACTGACTATATGAAAGAAATTTATTTAAGGGAAAGGATGTACCTAGAAGAACCTCATGCATGTTGGCCTTGACTGGACTGGGAGAGTTGAAGGAAGCCATTTGACAGTGGAAGTCCTGCAAATATTTTGGAGCCTGTTTCATTCTATCAGATTTTCGAACAGGAAAGTGAGGAGAAGATGATGGTGAAGGAATGGAAGAGTGTGAATGATCTGAAAGGGGCAGGTTGGGTGGTGAGTCAATAGGTGTGCATGTTGCAGGGGAAGTAACTATGGTGGGAGTTACATCAACGAAATTGAATGAAGTGTGATTAATGGTCAAGGGATTCAATGTGGGAACTGTCTGCAATTGTTGCACCACAGGGGGAATTGTATCAAAAGGATCTTCGGCAGTGGTGTTGAAGGGAAAGTGATGCTCATGAAAAATCACATTTCTGGATAGAAAAGTCTCCTTAGTCTCCATGTCTAACAATTTATAACCTTTTACCCCAAATGGATAACCAAGAAAAACACATCTTCTTGCTCTAGGATCGAATTTTCTTCTCCCTTGACTCAAAGTACTAGCAAAACAGAGGCACCCAAAAACCTTGAAATGGTCATAAGTAGGCCTAATTTTGAAAATGGCTTCATAGGGTGTTTTATTTTTCAGCAAAGGTGAGGGGATGCGATTTATTATATAAGCTGCAGTGAGGACACAATCATTCCAGAATTCAAGAGGTAATTTAGCTTGAAACCTAAGAGCTCTAGCAACATTCAAAATGTGTTGGTGTTTTCTCTCAACTATTCCATTTTGTTGTGGTGTTTCCACACAAGTCTTTTGATGAATGATGCCATAGGAATGATAGAAATCTGCCATATGAAACTCTGTCCCATTATCACTTCTTAAATACTTGATCCTAGTTTCAAATTGGGTGCAGACTAGGTTATAAAATGTTTCTAAGGCCCTTTGTGTATCTGACTTGTTCTTGAGTAAATAGACCCAAGTGCTACGAGACATATCATCAACAATGGTTAGAAAATATCTACTCCCATCATAAGCAGTCATAGAGCATGGTCCCCATAAATCACAGTGTATAAGTTCAAAATTGTGAGAGGATTTGTGCAAGCTTTGGTCAAAAGGGAGTTTGTGTTGTCTTGCCATGGGACAAATAGAACATGGAACTTCATTAACAGTAGGATAAGAGTCCTTGATTACAATGGGGTCCGTAATCAATCTTAATCTAGAATTGGAAATATGGCCTAAACGATAATGCCACAAATTTGGAATAGGATCAACATTTGCAGCACACGCAGAATGCAGGTGATGCATATTAAGGTATTTTGATAGTTTACACATCAAAGCATTAGGGGGTACTTGAATGTGTTGAAATTGATATAAACCATTCTTCATCTCACCCAGTCCAATCGTTGTCCATGATGTGAGGTCCTGAAAAAAACAAGTGTTGAACAAGAAAACAAAACAACAAGGGATGCCTTTTGTTAGTGTTGGTGCAGAGAGAAGGTTGAAGGTAAAAGAGGGGACACACAAAACATTTTCAAGAGTGATCATATTCGAGAGCTTGACAGTGCCTGTGTGTGTGACTGGAACTTCTTGACCATTTGGTAGCTTAACATTATATGACACAGTGGCTGTGATTTGTGTAAAAAATACGGTGCTACAGATCATATGATCTGTAGCTCCCGTATCTATGATCCAAGGAACATTAGTGATATCAAAATGTTTTCGTGTATAGGTGGAGAGGCAAGTAGTAATACCAGACATTGATGGGAGGTTGGAGGAATTAACCATGGAAGAGGTTGAATTCGAGGCCATACTGTTATGAGTGTCTGTTGAGTTGTGTTTTCCATGCAGTAGTTGCAAAATCTTCTGATATTGTGTTGAAATTAAATCCATTTTCTCAGTATGGTTCTTGGAAGGATCTTCTGTTGCCACCATGTTGGTTTGTCTTGTATAAACATTTGGTCTCCTCATCCTGTTATACAGCTTGTGCCCAGGTGGATACCCCACTAATTTGTAGCACTTCTCTGCCAGGTGGCCATTCTGGTTGCAGTGGCTGCATATGGGGGGTTTAGCATTGCCTGCCTTGAAGCAATCCTCTAGAGTGTGACCTTGGATCTTGCAGTGATGGCAGTAAGGTCTGTTGGAAGACTTATAGTTTGTGGACATATTTCTGGAGAGGAGAGCCATTGAGTCTGAGGATGATGTGTTAAGCAGCATCTGGTGTTGTTTTTCTTGTTGTTGAACAAGGGAGAAAACTTTGCTTACTTGGGGTATTGGGTCCATTAGCATGATTTGATCCCGTATGTTTGAGTATGTCTCATTTAATCCCATGAGAAATTGGATTACACAATCTTGCTGATAACGATCAGTCAAGATCTTCATTTGCCCACAAGAGCATTCTGGCATGGGACAATGCAGTGCAAGTTCATCCCAAATGGATTTCAGCTTCCCATAGTAAACATTGACTGAATCATTTCCCTGTGTTGAATTTGCTAAAGCCCCTTTTAGCTGAAAAATTCGTGGTCCATTTTGTTGAGTGAGCCTTTCAGAGAGCTCATTCCAAATTTCATGTGCATTGTCTACAAGTATGAAGGAGGATTTCACGGAAGGACTCACTGAGTTGTGAATCCAAGAGACAATCATATCATTGCATCTTTCCCAAGCTTCGAAGAGGGGAACACTGGGGTCTGTGGGTTTTGTGATACTGCCATCAACAAAACCAAGCTTATTCTTGGCTCTAAGGACCCTCTTCATGGCTCTTGCCCAAGTGACATAGTTTTCTGTTGTTAAAAGATCAGTTACTAAGCTCAGAACTGATGTATCACTGTTGTCTAATCGGTATGGATTATTTTGGTCTGATAAGTTGTGGAAGCGTGAAGTTGATTGCATGGTTGAGGTTGGTGTTTGTTGGTTTACAGTTTCCATAGATATTTAGTGAGCGTGGAGCTCTGATACCATGAAAGAAATGATAGAAATTGTAAAAGAAAAGGATTACAGAACAATGTGATTGTTCTTCTGCATAATTTGCAGAGACAGTTCTTTCCCTTCTTATTTCTTGTATTTGATCTTTTTGTTAACCTTACACACATATCAGGCATACATATATATAGCACAAGACTAGCTAATCTCGTACATCCCACGAGAAAGAGATGGAAATAAAAGAGAAAATACACAGCTGCCAAAATACCTGTATGTCAGGATTGATGGCAGAAAAACAGAATAAGAAAAAGGTATAACAGAAATGTGTGCTGTAAAGCACACCTGAAGGACCATCATCCTTTTTCTTCTAACAGCTCATTGTCCTTTTCATTCTTCAATATTTCATTCTTCAACACCATGAGGTTGTAAGATGATAATAGTGGCCTTCCGTCCATCTAAAATATCAATATTACTTCCTCATTGATAATTGAATATTTCATGTCAATTATTAGGCTATATAAAGGACATAGTTATTGGGTTGTAATATGACAATAGCTTTATCCCTGTATTTTAAGCGTAAAAATTGCTCCTTTGTAATCAATCTAATATATAATATTATATCAATTGTGAAACTTAAATAAATTTAAATATAATAGCATAAAAATAGCATAAAATACTTAACCATCTTACCACATTACACTTGTTAATCTTTTTTATTTAATTAACTACCGATGATGCATTTTCTAAGAAATATCTCCACTCATACTCTATGAAATATAAACTTGTTTTCTTGAAGAATAAAATATACCTTCTTCTATATTTAAAATGAAATGAGTGGCCAAAGACATTATACTCTACACAAGTGCATTTTAAATAATAATTAAAAACTTATTTGCCTCCAGTATTTATTTTATGTTTATACTTAAATCAAAAAACATAAAAAAAAAATAAGTCATAATAAGGAATTACTTTATTTGTATATCATAATTGCAAAAATATATGTAATTATAGTGAAGAAATAAATGAAGCTAAGTTAAACAAATATTTTATTAATGAATAATTTGTGAGATAGGTTTTGTGCTTAATATTATATTTTTGAAGATCAAGGACTCAAATCCCATCATGATGTTGACTATTTAGATAATGGACTAAATAAATTACTAAATATAATGTTGACTAAATAAATGACTAGTGGTGTGCTATAGATTACGTTAAGTTTTTTCACATAAGAAAATATTGAAGTGATGATATTATTTTCTTAAAAGTACAAAAAAAAATTAGATTCAAATTGAATAAATTCAATAATAGGTTTTTTAATAATATTATTAACAAAGCTAACAGAAAAAAAAATCAATGACTAATTTAAAACAATAAACACCTACTAATATTATGAAGAGATATCCTTGAAGTATTCTTAAAAAAATATATATTGTTTAATGAAAAAATAAAAAATAAATAAAAAGACGATAATCTCATAAACACATTGAAAAATAAACTAAAAAATTACTTAAATTAACAAATTAAATTTATGATCCAATCCTAAAATTGAAATTAAAACAACAAAAATTAACTCTTAAATAACTAGATCAAAACAATGAAAATTAAAAATGTCCAAACAAATCAGAATCAACTCGGAGTAACTCTAATCATGTCACATAAATGAAAAAATCAATTAAAAAAAAACTAAATTCATCTCATACAAATGAATTATAACTAAAAAAAATACCTTATGAAAATAAATAAAAACTTGTTTTTATAAATATATAATTATATGTATTGAATATCCATGACAATCCATAATTATGTGTATTGAATTTCATGTCTTTTAAGTTTAGTCTCTTGAATTTTCATGACCCTCGAGTTCATTTTCTTCTTTTATAAATAGATCCACTTATCTTGTATTCTTAAAACTTGGAAAAATATAGGAATTTATAATAAGAAAAGTATTTCTATCTTGTATCTTTTAATTATATTTTGAATATTATCCTCGTATATATTAATTGTTTTTCCTTTGTATAACACGTTATCAACATGACTATTATGTTGCTTATATAAATTTTAATATTTTTTCTGTCATTATTGTAATTTATTTTTGACAAACATTCTTTCACTTTTATTTATAGAAATACATTTATAGTTCTTAAAGAATTAAATAAATTAAATATAGTTTCTAAAGAACTAGTATTTCTGAAGTTGAATATATAACAGTCTTAAACAATTGATTTTTTCTTTTCTTTTATATTCATGATTTTATTTAATAATTTAGTCTTGTTTTTATAAATAAAGATAATGTCAAATCTGATGAAACTTGAATTTACTGCTCTTGATATCTCTGGAAATAATTATTTTTCATGGATCCTTAACGCCGAGATTCATCTGGAAGCTATGAATCTTGGAAAGGCCATCAAAGAATAAAATAACATATCCTTGCAGGAACGTGCAAAAGCAATGATTTTCATTCGTCACCATCTCCATGAAGGATTGAAAAATGAATATCTCACAATAATAGACCTTTTTGTTATGTGGAAAAATCTAAAGGAAAGATATGACCACCAAAAGCTTACAATACTTCATGTCGTTATGGTTGCACTTGAGGTTACAAGATTTTAAATCGGTTAGTGAATATAATTCTGCTCTTTTCAAAATTAAATCATAGTTGAAATTGTGTGGTGAATATATCACAGAAGATCATATGTTAGAGAAAACATTCTCTACTTTTCATGCCTCAAATATTGTCCCGCAACAACAATATAGAGAGCGTAATTTCAAGAGGTACTTGGAACTAATTTCATGTCTTTTGTGGGTGAACAAAATAATGATTTTTTAATGAAAAAACATCAATCTCATCCCGCAGGTTCTAAAACATTCCCTGAAATGAATGGAACCTTTGTCCAAAAGACAAGAAAAAACCAAGGATATAGGTATGGAAAAATAAATGGAAAAGGAGAAGAGATAATCATTCTAAAAGCAACTCATCATACCACCAAAAGTGGAGACATAATGAACTCAGTCAAGAAAAGGGCAAGAATTTGCATAAACCAGAAGATAAGTGTCATAGGTATGGTATGAATTGTCATGGTCGCTGAGCATCAAAGATGTATTATAGGAGTGAGAAAAAAACCATCCAATCGATTAAACCGAGAAAACCGAAATAAAAATAACCGAGAAAACCGAACCGATTAAAACTTTTTTAAAAAAAATCTGGTTCGGTTTGGTATCAGTTTTGGAAGGCAAAACCAATTAACACAAAACGAAACAAACCAGTTCGGTTTAAAAAAATAATATAAATAGAAACTTCGCGGTTACTTTGAACCAAATATGAAGGGGGTGGTTCAAAGCCAAAGTTGGCACAGCTCATAAACAACCTGTCGGGTGTTGTCTATTTAGTTGTCATGTCAGCCACCTTGCCTTTTACTAACAACCAAAAACAATACCTTTCACTTTAGCAGGCTCTAGGAAATCTTTATTGAATGTCTTCCAAGATGGCATGTGCCATCCAAAAATGGCAATGGTAATAGATGACCGATTGAAAGTCTAGGAACTCATTGATCAACTTTTTTTTATACACTTGTACTTTTATTTTATGATTTATTAATTTATTTATTTTCAATCTAATATTTCTATTATTATTATTTTGTAGAATTTGGTGGAAAGTTAAATCTAGCAATGGATGATAATTAGTTCAAAACCGGGAGTATTTCTTGAAGTTTTTTATGTTCATGTTGCTTGTTGTTTATTTTAAAGGCAATATTCTGTAATTTAAATTTTAACTTGTTCACTCTTGTAATTTTAATTATTTCGTCTCATGCTAAATTAAACGAAACAAAAGTATTAGAAAGATAAAAAAAAAAAAACTTAATAGACACTATATTAACATTAACAATTTAATACATTAATATTTGTATTAGTGGCAAAAAAATTAAAATACTTTGAGATCTTATAAGAAAATCAATTTTTCTTTATATTAATTGAAAGCCCATCAGATGGCCCATCAAAAAGCCCAAAAAACAAATTCAGTTTTCTCAATTTTGTAATCATCAAAAACCAAACCGAACCGAAAATGGTCGGTTTTTACTAGGTTCGGTTATTTTTAAAAAAAATACAATTTTCGGTTTGGTTATTTTTTTTGATAAAAACTGAACCGAACCGAAAATGATCACCCCTAATGTATTATATTTACCTGAGTCTAGAAAACATTTACTCAGTTTTAAGGATATACGTGCTCATGGTTATCATATTGAAACAACAGATGAAGATAAAAAGGAATATCTTTATAATAATGCATGGATTTAAAGCCAAAAGCTTGTACTTGAAAAACTACATATTTTCTCTTCTAGAATTTATTATATAATCAAGAACTCTATTGAAACAAATGTTATGATACACCAGAAGTATTCTGACCCCAAATAATTTTTGTTTTGGCATGATGGACATCTAATATCAATAATGATGCGATGAATTATTGAGAATTCATGTGGTCATCCTTTAAAGAACTTGAAGATTTTTTTACCAAGTGAAAATCCATGCGTTGCATGTTCTCAAGGTAAATTAATTACCAAACCATCTCCATCAAAGGTTCTTAGAGAATCACCATCTTTTCTCGAAAGAATTTAAAAAGATATATGTGGGTCTATCCATCCTCCATGCTGACCTTTTAGATTTTTTATGGTATTGATTGATGCATCAAGTAAATGGACACGTGTTTTTTTTACTTTCCAATCTAAATACAACATTTTCTAGCTTAATAACACAAATTATAATACTACGAGCGCAATTTCATGATTATCCTATCAAGAAAATTCGATTGGACAATGTTGGTGAGTTTACTTCTCAAGCATTTGATAATTTTTCCACTTCTATTAGAATTGATGTTAAACATCTTGTTTTTCATGTACATACTTTAAATGGTCTAGTAGAATCATTTCTAAAACGACTTCAATTAATTGCAAGACCATTACTTATGAAATCAAAATTGTCTACATTTGTTTAGGGACATGCTGCATTATTAGTTAGAATTAGACCAACTGCTTATCATAATTATTATTCTTTACAACTTATTTATGGTATATCACCAAAATATATTTCATCAACAAACTTTTGCTTGTGCAGTATATGCTCAACAAAAGAGAAAAAAAAATAAAAACCAAGACTAAGAGCATATACATATAAACATGGAAAAACAAATAGGGACAATTTTATAAAGATAAAAAATAAAGGAATTAAATCAAATCAAAAATTAAAAGAATAAGGACCGAGATGAAAAACAAATATATGATCAATTTCAATCGAATGACAAATTTGAAAAAAATCTAAACTTTGATTTGTGTTAGTTTTGATTCTCCATCCATTATTGGAGTCCTTGAACCTTTGATTTGTGATGTTTTTAAAACATGTTTTGAATACTGTCATTTTGCTGAGAACATTTTCCCATCATTAAGGAAAGAAAACCCCACCATCTATGATGTATAGGTGGCTTGGGATAAAGTTTATAGGCCAAAAGATTAAAATGGCCTTAGGATTAATAACCTAGAGCTTTGGAACTAGGCAATAATATTAAAGCATCTTTGGACTATTTGTACTCGGACAACTTATTCTATCTAGGGATCATAGATTCATTCTTTCTTGTTATGACGCAGGAATTTCTAGGAGATTAAATGCTCAGGTAATTGTTCTTGAAGCTTGAGGAAAACTATTGGTATTCGTAATCTAGTCCCCTAGTTTGTTTATTCCAAAGTTGGCGGTGCTCATTCCGCATCATTATGGTTTGATAATTGGCATCTAGTGGGTACACTTGTAAAGGTTTCTAAAGATAGAATCATTATGGACTCGAGCTTGGGTAGAGCCGTGAAGGTTAGTTGCATCATTGCGGGTAGGGATTGCTTATGGCCTCCCACTGGGTCTACAAAATGGATTGATCTCATTAGTTGTACCCCCCTCTCTTTCCACCGAGATGATACTCAATGTGATTATGTGAGTTGAAATGACACTCGAATAGGCATTTTCTCCATTATAGGTGTTCTAACTTTATTTGTCATTCTTTTAGTAAGGTAAACATGTTATACATCGTTAATCTTTTATCTTATGGCTCTTTATCGGTAATGCCCTATACACCCACGATAAACTTATAGCTTATGATTTGATTCAGGCCTCTTTTTGTCACCTATGTGGAGTTTGTTCGAAAACTATTGATCATATTTTCTCTATTTGTGCTTTCTCATATTACATTTGGCAAGAGCTATATGCTAAATATCATCTTGCTCACTTCCATCATTCTTGGTGTGAGATCATCTCATGGATCTGTAGCTTGAAGGGAAGTTCTTGTCCTTTTTTTATGATGGCTCAAATTATGCTAGCTTTTACAGCCCACTATATTTGGCAAGAACAAAATTCTTGTTATCATGGTAATCAGCCTTAATATTTTTCAGTCATCCTCTTTGATATTGTATATTGTATTTCAATTAAGCTCATTTGTTTTTGTTGATTGTTTTTATTAAGCTTTTGTCCTTGTAGTCTTTAAAATTTTTCGTTTTTCTCTTTCATATGAGAATTTATTCCTCATCGATGTTTTAGGACCTATTCTTTTTTATTAGTTTCGCTGTTAAGCAAGCAGGTTTGTTCGTTTTCTTTTTTTTATGGGGTATGCCCTTTAGCTTTTGCCTCTTTTTGAATTAATACACTTACCTTTTTTAAAGAAAAAATCAGATTGTAAATATAAACTTGATTTAAATAAGGGATTTTAATGCTCATTAACATATATATGTGGCTTCAAAAACACCAGTCTTCCTCCATCATTGATCCTCATCCGCAATTGAAATTCTTGGCTTGCAAATCTCATGCTAATGCTCTTTTTGCCACTATAAGAGCTGAGGAAGAATATTTCAAAATCATGCAACATATTTTACAATCTCAAGACTCCAAATCTATTCTATCCAATTCCAGCTCCTTTGACATATCATCTTCATCATATTCTCTCTCCCAATTTGAAGAAGACAATGAAAATAATTGTTATGGCGTTCTGCCTCCTGTCCCAAAACCCTAAGCATTATTTGTTTATAAAAAAACTGATATTTGGCTCACTTATGGCCTATCCAAACTCAGGCCTTTACAAAACTATTTCATGTCGCAACCTAAAGTAATATGTCGACATAATACAACAAAAACTTATCAACAAGTAAGCTTCACAGTTATTACAAAATATTTTCGGTGCAAAGCTCCACCACTCCAAGATGTTAGGTTGTCTCCTCCCCTATAAGAAGACCCTCATCTAGCACTAAACGGGACAAAATATCTTGATAAAAGAATAAAAAATATATTCCTCTGTAATCAAAACCTTGTATCAAATTTCCATTTCCCTTGTAAATACATCTCATATTTTGACCTATCCAAATTAAGGTTAATTTTCTTCAAACTTTTATATTCTTGTATTTATATTGCTTTAAATCTCTTACAATTTTAAGTATGATCTATGTTTGATCAAGATCCTGACATTGTTGTTCATTCACAACAAAAAAAACTTGTTTTTTTTTATATTCAAAATTGATATATTGGTTGGACACCTCTAACTTGCGAGCTACTGGTCCAAAGGAAAGCTTAAGCTTTTGTGGTTCAGGTTTAGCAGCTCCACATACTAATTTCAGTTTTTATTCTTTCTCTTAACCTTCTTTTGTGATTATTCCCTATAGGCCATTTGCTTCTTATAAAAATATATTGAACCAGGTTTGTGGGTCTCTTTTAGGCATACAAGTTGTAACAACTCTTTGGGTTTTCCCTTTTTTATTATTTGTTTTTTTTTTAATTTTACCCTTTAGTGTAAAGTATATAATTTTATTTATTTAGTATTGAGTTGATAATAAATAACATTTTATCCTTTTTTATTATATATAAAATAAAAATTAACTCAATCTGATGGAGTCCATAATTGGGGTCCCATATTTGACAAGGTCAAAGCAATTTTCATTCAATTTCTTCTCCCTTTGCATTTGTGTTTTTCATTTTATCGTTCAAAACCATTGTTCTTTGTTTGGTCATACCTTTCATTATAGTTTCCCATTTTTCAACCATCACATTTCAACATTTCTCAAAGGAAAGAGAACCTAAATTCCATGTCTAATGCATATAGTTCTCCCATTTTAGTAACTTTGTCAATTCTATAAGCAAATTGCAAGTTGTCATTTCCTCAAGTTTTTTATTATATATGGAGTTGTAGGACTCTAAATCAAGTGAGGTCAACCTTGTTGGAAAGCTAACATCCTTTGATTTATCTTCTATGAATAGACCTTCCCCTAATTCTATTATTTCTTGTCTCGAATCCCCTCAAAAATCAGGGAGGAAATTTTGTCCAGTATATTTTTCGCGTTTCTCCAAGAAGAAATTTTCTTTTTAATTGATTTCCCTTCACTCAACTACTAAATTTTTATATATACCTTATAACACTACTAAACATAATCCTCTCAAGGATGACTTAATCCAACTACAATTATTCTTATCCATCATAATATTTTTACAAAGGTATGCAATTAAGGAATTTCCTTTAATGTTCAAATTTCGCATTTCATCATTACTTCTTCACTATACCTATTGATCTCCCTTCCTTTCTTTTATGGCCTATTTGGCTGAGACTCCTACAAAAGAAGTCATGAGCTTTCCTTTAAATTTTAACATTATTAATCCGATGCAATTCTTCATCAATTTTATTCCTCTAAATACAATTTTCTTAAGTTTATATGTATTAATTTAACAAAAATGAATTTCACAATTAAAACCTATCATTTCACAATGAAATTTCATGTTCAATCCTTGTAATTACATAATACATTTACTAACATCATCATTCACATCTCAAACAAGATCGTAGTTAGGAAATTTGCAAGGAAAATCACATTGGCTTCTCTAAAAATTTCCGTTCCTTATGATCGGCCTAATGGGGACTTGATACTCATTACAATTTCTTTGATATTGAATCATAATTTCACATCTAAAACATCATATAAGGCAGTAATTAATGTAATTTAGCATATTTAAATATTTTCCCTAAAATTAGTCTAGGAATCTAACTAACAATTCAACATAATTACATTAATTTCTTATTTAAACCTAAATAAACTTGTATACATGAGTTTAGGACCTCTTACATAAGGGTAACATAGTTTTGTTTCCTAAGAATTTGAAAAGTCTTAGATCATTTTTCTCTTCACTTGGTTGGTTGCAACCTTCTCCTTTCCATCCAAATCTTTTGCTTAAACTCTCTAATGTCTTCCTTGAATTAAGTCTATCTTTCCATGTAGCTTAAATCTAGTGAAATCGTAGTTAATCTTAGTGTTTATATCCAAAATTTTATATGAAATTCTAGCAAATTCCCTTTCTTTCTCTTGTTTTTTTTGTGTCGGTATTAAAGAGAGGAGGTGTGAGTATTTATAGTTTCAATTTTCAAAAATTATATATTTGACCCTATTTGCTTGAATATTCATTCTATTTTGGCCCCACTTATTTTTCCTTTTAAAACTTAAGTTACACTTCTTTTTATGCTTTATAATTTCACCCTTTAATTTTGAGTTTAGTTTATTTTGCAACCCTCAGTATTTCTAGGTTAATTTATTATTGTTGTTGTTTTTACAATATCTTAGTATTACAATTTATACCATAAAATTCTTTGTTTCCATTTTACTAAATCCTTATACTAGTTATTTCATTTCCATTTATTTCATTTTCAATTTATACAAAAGATTATTTCCCCAGGTTTACAAATAACATGTTTCTCATACTACTTCATCAAGCTAAACCATTTAATCTAACTTTTCATAAACCAAAGATTCAACATACCATGATTCAAACTTCAACAAAAACACAATCCAACCTTAGAGTATAGTTTCTTACCTTTAAATACGGAGACCTAAAAAGAATAACACAAGAAAAGGTTTGGTTCTTTTACTTCTTCTTCTTTCTATAGTTCTCGAACTCTCCCTTTTCAAACTTAATAAATGCACCACATCCTAGCTTAGACAATTCATAGTCTCCTTTTAATCACTTATACTAATACTTTTAATGATAATTTCTTAAGAAATATGGAGGAAAATTCAAGAACCTTAAACCCCCTTTTCTCTCCTTTTAATATGTCGAGCACAACACCAAAAATGATGTTTCTATACTTCAATTATTGGTTAATTACACATTAACCCTAATTGTTTCTTATATTTTTTTATATTCCCCCACTAAAATATTTTTATCTTATAATTTAATATTATTTTTTCCCCTTTCATTTCAATTATCTTCACCCATTTTATCTAATTATGTTTTTTTTTAAATTTAATTTAACTCATTTTATCTCCAAGATAAATATTAATATTTTACTAACTTGGAAAAACTCTAACCATGGGTTTACATTATGAAGCTCAATTCCCAACAACTCTAGTATTGAATGATGAAATTAAAAAAATAACACAAAAAACAATTTGTATCAACTCGGGTTAACTCGTTAAGTACTAATTATAGGTCATAAAACCAGAATAAATTAATGAAAAACAAATCAAATCAAATCATTTAGCCCAATTCTCAATAATTGAGCTAGTAAAGCTTAAACTCCCTTTTCTCTCCCTCTAATTTGTTAAGCACAACACCAAATATGGTGTTTTCATACTTCAATTTTTGGTTAATTACACATTGACCCTAATTGTTTCTTATATTTTTATTTGTCTCCACTAAAATATTTCTCTCTTATAATGTAATGTTATTTTGGCCCCTTTTATTTCAATAATCTGCACCCATTTTATCTAAAAAAATAAAATTTAATTTAACCCATGTTATCTCCAAATAAAATTATAATATTTTACTAACTCGAAAAAATTATAGCTAGGAATTTACATTATAAAGCTAACTCTCAACCGACATAGTGTTGAATGATAAAATTAAAAAAAATAAAAAAAGACACAAAAAGCAATCTACGTCAACTCGAGTTAAGTTGTTGTGTATTATTATTCCTTGGTCATAAGGCCAAAAATAACTTAATAGAAAGCAAACACTATAAATCATTTAGCTCAATTCTCGATCAACCTAATACAAAAGGATAAAATAAAAAAATGCATTTTCTTTTCTATAAATACATTATAATAATAGTGACTTTAATTTATTGATTATTCTTTTGTACCGTACCATAATAACTACTTTTATCATCACTCATTGATTTGCTAATTACTTCATAGTTGTGAAATCTCTAATACTATAGTGCAATTACGATTCAAGAAGTGAATTTTTGTCTTAAGAAAGAAAATATATTTTCTTCAATTTGTAATTATTAAAATGTTGAAACACTTAAGTAAATTTACTTATTGTGTCCTAAAAAGCCTTATCCTTTTGTGATTTACTCATCGACCAGTAATTGTGAAGATCATGAATAATCAAATATAATATTAATAAAAAAATAATGCTCAAGACTTTAAAATGTATGGTTTACCTCATAAACAAAGACATCTGTTTATTAACTAATAAATACTGTAAGTTAATTCATAAACTACAAGTTATTATAATTATAATGCCTTCAAATAATCATTGAGGTTTAAGAAAATTTAGCTGTTTCCCTTTTCGATAAGTATGAATTGTATCAAAGAAAGTATATTGATTATTATCACTCTAAATTCACTAATATGGTATTTTACTATATATATATATATATAGGATTGCCAATAGAGGAGGCATTATTTACGCTTTGACAAGTTCCATCAAAAAATAACTGGCCATTACAAATATGATATTGTTTCTTGCTGCATGAGTCTTGGAATAAAGATTGAAATACAAATACAAATATGACTCGTGAGTTAAGCTTTCACGAGTTTCATCAAATCAATCGGTTTACATATAGACGACTCTTTCAAGCAACGACTTACCATTATGGAATTCATTACTTCAGTGGGATGGATTGCGTCAAAAAAAGCATACTGGTTTCGGTTACTGCATACTTCTCCATTCTTACACATTGGAATGTGCTTCGCGGAATCAATGGCGCAGCAAGAATGGCTTATGTCAGATATCCCTGCGAGGCATTTACAAGAAAATGTCTGACTAAGAGGTCTAGGAAAATATTAGACAGGAACCAGCTAGGAACACTTACCATATGAAGCAGGTTCTGAGAAGACATCTTCAAAAACCTTGTAGACATCTAAGAGGACAAATTTAGAACCCGACAGAGTGGATTGTAGGTCTTTCAACATCTGAGGAAGGTAGCTGTTGAATTGAGATGCTAGTTTGTTCAGTCGTTCTACACAACGTGTTGTGGGTTTTTCTTGAGATATTGAGAATGGTCTACATCCAAGTGGAAGGACATTGCTCACTAAGAACTTGCGTCCACCAAGATCGTAAAGCATCTATATATTCAATTAAGGAAATCAATTAGTTTATGTTAAGATAACTTTGCAATATCAAAACTTGGCTGATTAATATCTTTTTATCATATATGATATTTACCTGTAATCGCTTGGATAACGGTTCGGCAAGATATTGTCCCATGTCAGGAGAAGCATTATACCCCAATTTTTTGTTGAGGTCCATGTCATTTTGTCCTATATTGATGAATACAAGAGACTTTGACAAGTCAACAAAATTTCTTAAATTCTCCACGGAACTCTTGAACAGTTTAATCTGTTCGTCCAAATCCATGCAATTGACCTACAGATAATTTTAAAAAGTATTTGCAGGTATGGATTAATTAGTGACTCTATAAGCTGTCCTTCTGTGTGTGTGTGTCCTAAATTTGACAATCTAATAATAAAGTTGAAGAAGGTAAAGAGATAAAACGCTCACAAATGTATATTGTTTTGTTTCGGGAAGAATACCACAACCAGAAGATGCATAATTGGCCCCGAATTGAATGCTTTCCGATTTCTTCAAACTCAAAAAAGGAGGAAGACATGGCAATCCAAAAGTTTGAGCTGCAATTATTGTTTAACATTCCAAAGATAAATAATAGATTATAATCCTGATGAATAATAGATGATAGGAAATTATAATACCCTATGAAATAGTTTCTTGGATCGTGAATGTTCATGCAATTTAAACTTTGTATTTACATTTAAAAATGATGATATTTCTTTATCACTTATAAACTCTTAGGTAAGGTTTCCAGATAATCGTGTAATTTTGATCACCTTTAACATTCCGTTAAAAATCTAGAATCCCATTTTGTGTGCTGTATGGAATATGGTGAAAAACTCAATAAAATATTAAAAAACACACGAAATTCTGAAAAGAAAAGAAGAAAAAAGGCAAGACATCTATAATGCATTATAGAATTCTCATACCATAGTATTCTATCAAGATTGTAGGGTTTGTCTGTGTTTTTATTCTTACCAATAAAATCTGCCATAGTTTTTCCATTGGTGGCTCTGCTCTGATTATCTACTTTAAAATCCACACCATATGCAGAAGATGGATTTGGATTACCCATATATTTTCCATTTCCACTATCCACCCAAGAGTCTCCAAACACGAATAGAGCTGGAATAGAAATATTAGATTTGAAGGGTCTAAGCTGATCAGATGCAACATGGGAGTAGTTTACCAGGAGGAAATGACATAAAAGAAGAGAAATGTAGGAGGCTCGATTCATAGAATTCATCATTTTGATGCTAATAAAAATAATGGGAAACACAATGATAATGAAGCAGGCAAGTTTCTTTTCAGCGGAGGATGCTTATTTATATTCCATTTGAAGCTGCCAACCAAGCACACAACTCATGGTGGTGTCAAAATAGCTGTGGACTAGCTGGGAAGTTTGTTTTTTATCCTGCTAAAATTAAATTCAGGTAAGATTTCTCTTTCTTCTTCCTTTTTTTGTGGGTTTTTTGCATTATTTTTCTGAATTATTTTTTTTTATTAATGGTTTTGGTGTGAGATTATTTCTTATTAATTTATCTTGTGTTAGTGGATTATTAATTGATAGTTTTTGTTAGTAATTATTTTTTTAATGGATTATTAACTGATAATTTTTTGTCTAGTTAAATTATTATTGGTATTATTTTTTACTTGATTTTTTAATCTTTTAATTTAGAATAGATTTTTCAAATTTTAGGATTAATTTTAAAAATATTATAACATAGAATTAAAAAAAAATTATTGTATGAAATTAAATTATAGAAAATTGTTATAAAAATGAATAAAATCAACTCGTTTATGGCATATATGATGTGTTTTTGTTGGTTTGTAAATTTTAGAAGGTGTTGCTGAGATATTTTTAAATCTAGGAACCATTTAATTATGTTTATCCATTAATTTGTATAGATGTCTATGGAAGAATTCATTGACCGTCATCAAGACAAGATCGTTGCTAGTTCTTCTAATAGTGATTATAAGGAGCATGTGTTATTAGGGGTAGATAATGAACAGACACCTGAGAGACATGCTTCAACTCATGAAGCATGTTCATTGAGTGTGATGTCGCAAAGTTGAGGGGGTGTCCCTTCACAGCTAGATTAAATTACCCCTAAGTAACAAGCCCAATGGAAGGAGGACCTTTCAATATAGGTTTTTTCACAATTAAATTTGTTTAATAATTTTTAAAAAGATAATTTCATTTAATGAATGAAATTTCGAGTTTATAAATATTGAGGCCACAATAACAATAACGGTGGCTTTTAAATTGTCAATGGAACAGGTCTCCAAAAATCAAGAATGGAGATCGCAGGTCAATGTATGGTTTACAAGATTTAAGGTTAGTATGAAATTAAATATTTTTTATTATTACATAAATATGTTTAATTTGTTGAATTTACTAAAATTGTTATTTTCTTAAATTTTAACTGCAAGGAAAATTTTGAATGGGATGATGATGATGATGATGATGATGTTGCGAGAGGGGTGTAGGAGAATCACTCTACAACTAAGTGATTTCAGCTATGTTTATAATTTTCTTTTTTAATAAAATAGCTAGATTTTATTTTTTTACTAACAAATAATTCATTTGTACCGTGTAGGCTGCGTAATTTCTAGTACAAGGCACAGAAAAAAAAAACCAAAAGAATAAGCATAAGTTAGAAAGATTACAAACTAGAATGACATGGTAGTGTGGAAGGAATTCAGATCATTATACATCTCAAAGGCTATATGCGTGGATTACATTGAGCATGTGACATCTGAGCGTTTCATATGATGCTCGCAGAACCAAAACCGACATTTTTTAGATTTCACGAGTTAGTGTGAGATTGTGTACAAGTTTCAAGTTCAAAAAATTTTCACTTTAGAAAATATTAAATAATAATATAAATCATATTTTAAAATCTTAATTAACAATTTAAATTTTTATATGAAATGATTACATGATATAAATCATGAAAAACCTTTTCGATTACAATTCGCCTTCAAAGATCGAGGTCTTGTTGCCAACCTGATGGGATTTTTGTATTTGAAATCTCAAGTAGCCGAGACAGCCCATGTCCTACTTCTAATGCACACCTGAATAGAAGCTACGAGCTGATTTGCTCGCGCGTTGCGCTGAGCTTTTTTCTATGTAGAAAATTAATTGATTTTTTAAATGTTATAATTATTTATTTTAATATATAATAAATAAAATTGTAATAGATAAAATATATTAGAAATGAGTTTTTTTCTGTCTAAAAAGGACAGTGTGATCGAAATGGGAAGTAGTTCGTATATTTTTTTATGAGTTGTCTTTTTTCCCTAATAATATTAGATCTGAAATATTAGATTTTTTTTTTTGAAGAAATAAACTTAAAATTTTTGTGTGCTATAATTAGTTATTTTAATATTCAAGTGGTAAAATTATAATATATAAAATATGTTAGAAATGATTTTTTCTCTCTCTATATATTTTCAGGCACTAATATTAAATAAAAATTAAAACATATAATTAGTTTCACGTATTTATAAGAAAAAAAACCTAAAAATAATCATTATCGTTATTTTGAATGTTTTATCTAGACTTTTTTTGATGTAGGAAATTGAATGATTTTATACATGTTTTAAGTGGTTATTTTAATATTTTAAATTAAATTAATAAACTTTAATACCAAAAATATTAAGGATTTGTATTAAATTTGAATGGAATGATAAAATTGAAATAATTCAAAACTTTGATACCAAAAATATTAAGGATTTCAAACCAGTTCAAAAATTCAAAGAATGGGGACCTAAATGAAACTACAATATATAATCGATTTCAGTTGAATGACCCAATTAAAATAAATCAAAACCTATATAATGACATTAAGGACCAGAAAACACAGTTGAAAGCTCAGGAACTAAACAAAAATATCACAATAAAGAGCTGTACTGACGTGACCGGTAAACCGAATGAATCGAATCGACTCGAACCGACCCAAAAATTGAGCATTACTGTTGCCGTCCATGGTGATTTGTGTCACGGTGAACATAGATAAAAATAGAGACTATTTAGAAATATATTTAAAAAATAAAAGAATTAAAATAAAGAATTAAAAGTATATGGGCCGAAATAAAAATAAAATATGTTAATAATTTAAATGGAAGGATTAAATTTAAAAAATTAAAAGTGCGATAACGAAAAAGTAAATAATTATTTTATTTCTTGATTTAGTTTCGATGCCTTTATTTTTTCAGTAATTTTTGTATAATTTTAAATAATTTATCTGTATTTATGTATCTATACTCTTAGTTCTGAATTTTAATTTTTATTAGAATTTTTATTTATATTAGTAGGCTGATTGTTTTGCTCAGATATATAGCATTATAAAAAAATCTAAGACTATTAATATATTTTTGCATGTTACCCAAGTGGGAATTAATTTATTTATATATATTATATATATTTTAAGATGCTAATATTAAATAAATATCAAAATACATAATTAGTCTAACATATTTATAAGAAAAAAACTTACAAATAATTATTATAATTATTTTGAATGTCTTATCTATAATAATTAGAATTTTTAACACCTAAAAATATTAACAAAAAAGCAATTAAAAAACAAAAAAATGACAAAAAAAAGCAATGTTCATCTCAAAAATCCATTTTCGCTGGCATGAAGATTCGAACTCCCGCGCCCCACATGGAAATGCCACTGTCACCACTTGGCCAAGTGACTTCTTTGGTCAGTTGTAGGATACAAATCATAATAATATTAGTTTATCATTTAGCAATTCCAAAAAGTCGTAGCTACAGAGATTCGAACTCTCGCGCCCCGCTTCGCAGGGGCGCAGTCTTACCACTCGGCCAAGCGACTTTTTTGGTCAGTTATAGGATCCAAAGAATAATAAGATAAATGTATGATTTAACTACTCCAAAAATTCGTTGTCACAGAGATTCGAACTCCCGCGCCCCGCCTCGCTTGGGCGCGCTCTAACCACCAGGCCAAACAATTTCTTCGTTCAGTTCTACCATACAAATAATAATAATAGTATTAAGTAATTTTACTATTGAAGTCCACAGTGCATCTGAGTCTACATGAACAATGATCAATGCACAGTAAAACCGCGATCTTTTTTAGCTTTATAGATAATGTAATAATAAAAGCAAATCAGATGGATAATATTAACAGTAATTGAGAAAAGCACCCAGCTGAAAAATCGAAAAAACATTTAGGACCTGATTGATAGATCTTATAGGATTGGAATCTCATTATAAATAATTACACATGTCAAATTATTTTTGACATAAACACCAATTTTTTTAATTTAAAATAAAAAATATAAATAATTTTTTTCTTCTTTCAAAAATAACTTTAAAATGCAGTTATAAGTACCCTCACTGAGATTGAGTCGAGCTTCCCCAGGATTTTACTTTTTAATACTTCGGATGGCCTGGTCTAAACTCGATAAAAAGAACAAAACGCTGCGTTTAACGCATTTGTTTTATCCATCCTCTTCGGTCATTCTCGTCCAGAATCCAAGAGAATAGCAAAATCCCTACCTCTGCGGTCAACAGCCAAAAGCAACCCTTCAATGACAGCCACCGCATTATTTATTTCAAGGAGAAAGGGCAGAAATAATTTCAGTTTTGGGAGCTGAAGATCAGTTCAAGAAGTCACGTAAAGAGAAACAGAGAGAGAGTCTTTGCTGCTCGATCTTACTGTCTTAATATTCACCGACTCTACTAATCACTGCCGTGACCGTGAACCAAAAAAGCTTCAAGTTTTAGAGCCTAAAAGAGGGATAACCGAGCTTATTTTTTTGTTTTATACTGCGACTTTGCCCAGCCATTCCATTTATTCTCCAGGTACTTAAACTATGCTTTCTTTTTTCTATCCAGGCTTCTGGGTTTTGTTCAAAATCTAAAATTAACTTCTGGGTTTTGTTTAAAGTAGAAATATTGAATTTGGCCTTAAGAAATCCAAAAAACTCTTGATAAATAAATCTCATCAAGCTCACTTCGCGGTGAACCAGACCGAGCAGGTGAATGAAGAAGGTGAGTATCTCCTTATGAAACAATCCCTGGAAAGCCTTGAACAATTAATGAGCATGAACAGTTGTAGGAAAAAGCAAATGAGACTGCGCCGAAAAAAGCAAAAAAGCAGCGTAAATGAGGAAGTGAAATGAACTATTCAAATCCACAGTAAAATGAGAGTGGATATACAGTAAAAGCACGATCTGTTTTAGCTGTAGGTATAATTACCATGTACACCAGGAGCTCCTTGTTATTCATTTCTAATGCGAAGCGGATGGTAAAACAATTTGTGTACATTAATTTTTCTTATAATTGTTTTTATTAATATTTTTAACTAACAATATTTTTTCTTGCAGACTATTGACTTTAGGAAGCCACCCATTACTGATGAAGATTTTTGTTGAGATGCATATGCGGAGTAACGACCGCCAAAAAGGGGTGCAATAGCAGTTCATGGATAGCCGCACTTAGCAATTCTTGATATGTTGGTTTTCACCAATTTCTTTTTATTAAGTAATTATTCCATTGAATATTTTCTGAATTTTTTGTTCTATCCAAGAAACATATTATAGTCGGTTGAAGGAAAAATACGAAGATGATCCTTTGATTCATTTGATTTTCAATTCAGATGTGTGGTTGGAGGCAAGATCGTCTAGTAAACCTGATAGGAATCTGGTTTGTGAATTCTCTAACACTATGACCAAGAATTTGTGAATGGCCTGTAGTGTTTTGAGTGTTGAAACCTCATCGAAATCGATTATTTTTACATAAACTCCGGAGTTCTATGCGGCTTTATTTGATAAAATGCATGATGAGACAATCGCACCTCATGCTAAGATTCAAATTGCATTGAAAGCTTTTGCAGATGAAATCATATTGGGGTGATCCATATGTTCCTTCTCTTTGGCACTGTGGTCTCGACCAGCCTCATCCTCTTCCTCTAGCGTCGCCATTGTTTTAGATTTATTGTACTTGAATTTGATTGTAACAAATTTAATTTAATTTGAAATAAGTTTTGATTTTTATATTAATTAAATCTACTGAAATTACTTTTCAATATATTTTTAAAAAAATATTAATGATAGAATTCCAAACCCAAATTTATGTCAGTATTTCCAGAGAGTTAGGAAAATAATTACATGAAATGTCACTACTATCGATTAAATTACCAATGAAGTTTCTATTGCTGATACATCTCGTATATCGATGGATATACCGACATCATTGAGCGGAACAATGTGCTTTGTCCATTGGTAAAGCCATTGGTATATTCAATACAAATGAAATCACCGACAAAACATGAATTTTTGATTAAGGTTTTACTGACAAATGACTTTCATCCATGAGGACATCGGTAAGATAACTACCGATAAACACTGAGCTTAAATACTGATGGATATTTTTGTTGATAAAGTTGTTAATTCTGGTACTGTCAGGCACTACTCCTTTAAGAAGATATGTGATGATATCATCATATTTAAAGGTTTGACCGATAAAGGCAAGATCATCAATAAGCTTCTTAATGTGCATAAAATATTCAGATATTGTCTAGGTAGATTTTCGTGCAAAGGATAATTAAGCTCACACTTGGATTTCTTAAACAGGCAACTGAGAGGCAAAAACTAATGTGAGAGCAATCAAAAGTTAATGGAAGGTAGTACAACGAGTGACTTGCATAAAAACTTCATAAGTGAGCGAACAAATGATTTATTTGGGTGGAGGTTTGAGAGTACCATCAATTATAAAATAAACTAAAAGTGATTAGTGTATTCACTGTAGTGGGTGAAAACACTATGAATTATAATAGTGTATTTTTGGATATGTTTGGTTTTCGGGTTGGTTTGGTTGGGTCACCAGTTTATTAATTTTTTTTATATTTCTTTGCACAATAAAATAATCATTTTATCACTCGAAAAAGATAAAAAAACAACATTGGCCGGTAGGGGTGCCACGGGAATTTTATATTTTTAAAAAATGACTAATTACTAATTTGTCATCCAATAAGACAAAATTGAAGCGTTGGCTGTAGCGGTGTTCTGGTAGTTTACCAATTTATTATTATTATTTTAATGTATTTCTAAGCGAAGAGCACTTTGAACAGCAACTGCAATCACACTCTCAAACATGTTCTTAGTGTTGTTGGTCAAAAGTTTTGATACCATGTAGAAGCAACAAGAGACTATGAGAATTGTGTTTATTTTTCATTGATATTTTGAACTTGAACTTATATAGTATATAGTTCATATAATACGAGAGACACATGATTTGTGAGATATGAAAAACTACAAATTTTGAAAGTTCTTCCATGTCATGTTGATTTTTTTAAATTGCAAGATATACAGATAACAAAAGTATACACATACCCTACTTATTCTAAAGCAAAAGTTATCGCGTTCTAAAATATTATTTTATAAAAATAATATATATATACATATCAAAATAATATTTTATTATTATTTAAATGAAAAGCAAAATGTATCAATGGGCCACATTATTTCCTAGTAAAGTCTACTCATCTTGAATTGATATTAGACTTAGAAAGGTCCAAACAAAAATACCCTAACATATTTCACAAATCATAGCATGGTGCTTGCTATTAGCACGCTATAATTGCTAATTGTAGAGATTTTAGAGACAGTAATTATCTGTCATGCTTGCTTATGGCGTGTAGAGTTTTATTATATAAAGAAACTGTACAATAAGGAAATATAAGGAAGTAGCCGTTTACAAGTTATACAAGGAATGGTATCTATACATTCTATATTTGAAAGAGAAGCATTGCGTAATCAGCTGTAATTTCATGATTTGCTCTCTAATGCTTGATTCTCTCCGTGATTGTCTGTTGCAGTAGCTGAGCCTTTGTCATTGCCTGTGTTATCGCCAACACTAATGACACAACCATGTGAAAGAAATGATAGAAATTGTAAAAGAAAAGGATTACAGAACAATGTGATTGTTCTTCTGCATAATTTGCAGAGACAGTTCTTTCCCTTCTTATTTCTTGTATTTGATCTTTTTGTTAACCTTACACACATATCAGGCATACATATATATAGCACAAGACTAGCTAATCTCGTACATCCCACGAGAAAGAGATGGAAATAAAAGAGAAAATACACAGCTGCCAAAATACCTGTATGTCAGGATTGATGGCAGAAAAACAGAATAAGAAAAAGGTATAACAGAAATGTGTGCTGTAAAGCACACCTGAAGGACCATCATCCTTTTTCTTCTAACAGCTCATTGTCCTTTTCATTCTTCAATATTTCATTCTTCAACATGCCCCCACAAGATGGAGCATAGTAGTTCACAATGCCCATCTTGGACATGTGGGAAGTTAGCAAAATTGCAGAAAGGGCCTTTGTGAACACATCTGCCAATTGGAACTTTGTAGAGATGTGTGCAGTCTTCAGGATTCCTTCTTGAATTTTATCACGAATGAGATGACAGTCTAATTCGATGTGCTTGGTCCTTTCATGGAATACTGGGTTCGAAGCAATGTGCAAAGCTGCCTTGTTGTCACAAAACAACTTAGCAGCATGGGAATGAGAAACTTGCAGATCGTTGAGAAGGAATCGTAGCCAAGTAATTTCTGAGCTAGTAGTGGCCATGGCACGGTACTCAGCTTCTGCTGAAGATCGAGATACAACTGTTTGCTTCTTAGATTTCCATGAAACCATAGATGAACCAAGAAAAATGCAGAAACCAGAGACTGAACGTCTGGTGTCAGGACAGGATGCCCAATCAGAGTCGCAATATGCTATTATGTCTAAGGAATTATCAGAAGGGAAGAAAAGACCTTGTCCAGGAGCTCCTTTAAGATACCTCAGAACCTTGTACGCAGCTGACAGATGCAAGTCTGTGGGATTATCCATGAATTGGCTCAAAATCTGCACACTATAAGATATATCTGGCCTAGTTATAGTTAAGTATAAAAGTTGACCAACCAATTTCCTGTAATAGGTGGGATTGAGCAGAATGTCACCCTTTCCTCTGCTAAGGTGCAGATTTTGTTCCATTGGCAACTTAGAAGGACGGCAGCCCAGGGTACCTGAATTGGCTAGGATATCCAAAGCATACTTTCTTTGACATATTTGTATTCTCGTGGCTGTCCTTGCGATTTCAATTCCCAGGAAATACCTCAGCTTTCCCAAGTCTTTGATTTTGAATTTGTCATTAAGAAAAACCTTAATTTTCTCAACAACAAGAGGAGAGTCACTTGCCACTATGATATCGTCAACATAAACCAATAATGCTGTGAAGGAATGAGCATCTTGTTTGATGAACAAGCTGTAATCAGCCTTGGACTGACAGAAGCCAAAATCAAGCAGTGCAGTGGAGAATTTCGAGTACCACTGTCTTGAGGCCTGCTTCAAACCATAAAGGCTCTTGAGAAGCTTACAAACTTGATGAGGTGAGCCTTGAGTATATCCAGGTGGGGGTTTCATATATATTTATTCATGCAAATCCCCATGAAGAAACGCGTTGTTAACATCAAATTGGTACAAACCCCACCCTCGAACTGCAGCAATGGCCAATAGACAACGCACTGTGACCAACTTAGCAACAGGCGAAAACGTCTCATGATAATCAATGCCCTCTTGTTGCGTGTATCCTTTGGCAACCAAACGTGCTTTAAATCTCTCAATGCTCCCATCGGAATGGTACTTTATCTTGTAAACATACTTGCAGTCAATTGGCCTCTTACCAGTAGGGAGATCAGTCATTATCCAAGTTTGATTGGATTCCAAAGCATTCAATTCATGCTGCATGGCTGCACGCCAGTGAGGCTCGAGAACAGCTTGAGCATATGTGTGTGGCTCAGTGTGTGAAGAAATGGAAGCAGTGAAAACTTGGAAAGGGTGAGAAAACTGACCATATGAAAGAAACTGACTTAAGGGAAATGAAGTACCTGGAAGAACCTCATGCATCTTGGCCTTGACTGGACTGGAAGAGTTGAAGGAGGCCATCTGACAGTGGAAGTCCTGCAAATATTTCGGAGCCTGTTTCATTCTATCAGATTTTCGAACAGGAAGGTTAGGATGGGGAGGAGGAGATGATGTTGAAGGAATGGAAGAGGGTGAATAATCTGAAAGGGGCAGGTTGGGTGAGGAATCAACAGGTGAGTATGTTGCAGGAGAAGTGACTATGATGGGGGTTATATCAGCTGAGTTGAATGAAGTGTGGTTAATGTTTAAAGGATTTAGAGTGGGAACTGTCTGCAATTGTGGCACCACAGGGGGGATTGTATTAAAAAGATCTTCTGCAGTAGTGTTGAAAGGGAAGTGATGTTCATGAAAGACCACATTTCTGGATAAAAACGTCTCCTTAGTCTCTATGTCTAACAATTTATACCCTTTTACCCCAAATGGATAGCCAAGAAAAACACACCTTCTTTCTCTAGGATCGAATTTTCTTCTTCCCTGACTCAAAGTATTAGCAAAACAAAGGCACCCAAAAACCTTGAAATGATCATAAGTAGGCCTAATTTTGAAAATGGCTTCATAGGGTGTTTTATTGTTCAGCAAAGGTGTGGGAATACGATTTATTATATAGGCTACAGTGAGGACACAATCATTCCAGAATTCAAGAGGTAATTTTGCTTGAAACCTAAGAGCTCTAGCAACATTTAAAATGTGTTGGTGTTTTCTCTCAACTATCCCATTTTGTTGTGGTGTTTCTACACAAGTCTTTTGATGAATGATGCCATAGGAATGATAAAAATCTGCCATATGAAACTCTGTCCCATTATCACTTCTCAAGTACTTGATCCTAGTTTCAAATTGAGTGCAGACTAGGTTATAAAAGGTTTCTAAGGCTCTTTGTGTATCTGACTTGTTCTTGAGTAAATAAACCCAAGTGCTACGGGACATATCATCAACAATGGTTAGAAAATACCTACTACCATCATAAGCAGCCGTAGAGTATGGTCCCCATAAATCACAGTGTATAAGTTCAAAATTGTGAGAGGATTTGTGCAAGCTTTGGTTAAAGGGCAGTTTGTGTTGTTTTGCCATGGGACAAATAGAACATGGAATTTCATTAATAGTAGGATAAGAGTCCTTGATTACAATTGGATCCGTAATCAATCTTAATCTAGAATTGGAAATATGGCCTAAACGATAATGCCACAAATTTGGAATAGGATCAACATTTGCAGCACACGCAGAATGCAGGTGATGCATATTAAGGTATTTTGATAGTTTACACATCAAAGCATTAGGGGGTACTTGAATGTGTTGAAATTGGTATAAACCATTCTTCATCTCACCCAGTCCAATCGTTGTCCATGATGTGAGGTCCTGAAAAAAACAAGTGTTGAACAAGAAAACAAAACAACAAGGGATGCCTTTTGTTAGTGTTGGTGCAGAGAGAAGATTGAAGGTAAAAGAGGGGACACACAAAACATTTTCAAGAGTGATCATATTCGAGAGCTTGACAGTGCCTGTGTGTGTGACTGGAACTTCTTGACCATTTGGTAGCTTAACATTATATGACACAGTGGCTGTGATTTGTGTGAAAAATACAGTGCTACAGATCATATGATCTGTAGCCCCCGTATCTATGATCCAAGGGACATTAGTGATATCAAAGTGTTTTCGTGTATAGGTGGAGAGGCAAGTTGTAATACCAGACATTGATGGGAGGTTGGTGGAATTGACCATGGAAGAGGCTGAATTTGAGGACATGCTGTTATGAGTGTCTGTTGAGTTGTGTTTGCCATGCAGTAGCTGCAAAATCATCTGATATTGTGTTGAAATTAAATCCATCTTCTCAGTATGGTTCTTTGAAGGGTCTTCTGCTGCTACCATGTTGGTTTGTCGTGTATAACCATTTGGTCTCCTTACCCTGTTAAACAACTTGTGCCCAGGTGGATACCCCACTAATTTGTAGCACTTCTCTGCCAAGTGGCCATTCTGGTTGCAGTGGCTGCATATAGGGGGTTTTGAATTGCCTGCCTTGAAACAATCCTCTAGGGTGTGCCCTTGGATCTTGCAGTGATGACAGTAAGGTCTGTTGGAAGACTTATAGTTTGTGGACATATTTCTGGAGAGGAGAGCCATTGAGTCTGAGGAAGATGTGTTAAGCAACATCTGGTGTTGTTTTTCTTGTTGTTGAACAAGGGAGAAAACTTTGCTTACTTGGGGTATTGGGTCCATCATCATGATTTGATCCCGTATGTTTGAGTATGTCTCATTTAATCCCATAAGAAACTGGATTACACAATCTTGCTGATAACGATCAGTCAAGATCTTCATTTGCCCACAGGAGCATTCGGGCAGGGGACAATGCAGCGCAAGTTCATCCCAAATGGATTTCAGCTTCCCATAGTAAACATTGACTGAATCATTTCCCTGTGTTGAATTTGCTAAAGCCCCTTTTAGCTGAAAAATTCGTGGTCCATTTTGTTGAGTGAGCCTTTCAGAGAGCTCATTCCAAATTTCATGTGCATTGTCTACAAGTATGAAGGAGGATTTCACGGAAGGACTCACTGAGTTGTGAATCCAAGAGACAATCATATCATTGCATCTTTCCCAAGCTTCGAAGAGGGGAACACTGGGGTCTGTGGGTTTTGTGATACTGCCATCAACAAAACCAAGCTTATTCTTGGCTCTAAGGACCCTCTTCATGGCTCTTGCCCAAGTGACATAGTTTTCTGTTGTTAAAAGATCAGTTACTAAGCTCAGAACTGATGTATCACTGTTGTCTAATCGGTATGGATTATTTTGGTCTGATAAGTTGTGGAAGCGTGAAGTTGATTGCATGGTTGAGGTTGGTGTTTGTTGGTTTACAGTTTCCATAGATATTTAGTGAGCGTGGAGCTCTGATACCATGAAAGAAATGATAGAAATTGTAAAAGAAAAGGATTACAGAACAATGTGATTGTTCTTCTGCATAATTTGCAGAGACAGTTCTTTCCCTTCTTATTTCTTGTATTTGATCTTTTTGTTAACCTTACACACATATCAGGCATACATATATATAGCACAAGACTAGCTAATCTCGTACATCCCACGAGAAAGAGATGGAAATAAAAGAGAAAATACACAGCTGCCAAAATACCTGTATGTCAGGATTGATGGCAGAAAAACAGAATAAGAAAAAGGTATAACAGAAATGTGTGCTGTAAAGCACACCTGAAGGACCATCATCCTTTTTCTTCTAACAGCTCATTGTCCTTTTCATTCTTCAATATTTCATTCTTCAACACCATGAGGTTGTAAGATGATAATAGTGGCCTTCCGTCCATCTAAAATATCAATATTACTTCCTCATTGATAATTGAATATTTCATGTCAATTATTAGGCTATATAAAGGACATAGTTATTGGGTTGTAATATGACAATAGCTTTATCCCTGTATTTTAAGCGTAAAAATTGCTCCTTTGTAATCAATCTAATATATAATATTATATCAATTGTGAAACTTAAATAAATTTAAATATAATAGCATAAAAATAGCATAAAATACTTAACCATCTTACCACATTACACTTGTTAATCTTTTTTATTTAATTAACTACCGATGATGCATTTTCTAAGAAATATCTCCACTCATACTCTATGAAATATAAACTTGTTTTCTTGAAGAATAAAATATACCTTCTTCTATATTTAAAATGAAATGAGTGGCCAAAGACATTATACTCTACACAAGTGCATTTTAAATAATAATTAAAAACTTATTTGCCTCCAGTATTTATTTTATGTTTATACTTAAATCAAAAAACATAAAAAAAAAATAAGTCATAATAAGGAATTACTTTATTTGTATATCATAATTGCAAAAATATATGTAATTATAGTGAAGAAATAAATGAAGCTAAGTTAAACAAATATTTTATTAATGAATAATTTGTGAGATAGGTTTTGTGCTTAATATTATATTTTTGAAGATCAAGGACTCAAATCCCATCATGATGTTGACTATTTAGATAAAGGACTAAATAAATTACTAAATATAATGTTGACTAAATAAATGACTAGTGGTGTGCTATAGATTACGTTAAGTTTTTTCACATAAGAAAATATTTAAGTGATGATAATATTTTTTTTAAAGTACAAAAAAAATTAGATTCAAAATGAATAAATTCAATAATAGGTTGATTTAATAATATTATTAACAAAGCTAACAGAAAAAAAATTAAAAAAGATCAATGACTAATTTAAAACAATAAACACCTATTACATTATGAAAAGATATCCTTGAAGTATTCTTAAAAAATATATATTATTTAATAAAAAAATTAAAAATAAATAAAAAGACGATAATCTCATAAACACATTGAAAAATAAACTAAAAAATTACTTAAATTAACAAATTAAATTTATGATCCAATCCTAAAATTGAAATTAAAACAACAAAAATTAACTCTTAAATAACTAGATCAAAACAATAAAAATTAAAAATATCCAAACAAATCAGAATCAACTCGGAGTAACTCTAATCATGTCACATAAATGAAAAAATCAATTAAAAAAAACTAAATTCATCTCATACAAATGAATTATAACTAAAAAAAATACCTTAAGAAAATAAATAAAAACTTGTTATAAATCTATAATTATATGTATTGAATATCCATGACAATCCATAATTATGTGTATTGAATTTCCATGTCTTTTAAGTTTAGTCTCTTGAATTTTCATGACCCTTGAGTTCATTTCCTTCTTTTATAAATAGATCCACTTATCTTTGTATTCTTGGAACTTGGAAAAATATAAGAATTTATAATAAGAACAGTATTTCTATTTTGTATCTTTTAATTATATTTTGAATATTATGCTCTTATATATTAATTGTTTTCCCTTTGTATAACACGTTATCAACATGACCATTATGTTGCTTATATCAATTTTAGTATTTTCGCTTTCATTATTGTAATTTATTTTTGACAAATGTTCTTTCACTTTTATTCATAGAAAGACATTTATAGTTCCTAAAGAATTAAATAAATTAAATATAGTTTCTAAAGAACTAGTATTTCTGGAGCTAAATATATAACAGTCTTAAACAATTGATTTTTTTCTTTTCTTTTATATTCATGATTTTATTTAATAATTTATTTCTTGTTTTTATAAATACAGATAATGTCAAATCTGATGAAACTTGAATTTACTGCTCTTGATATCTCTGGAAATAATTATTTTTCATGGATCCTTAACGCCGAGATTCATCTGGAAGCTATGAATCTTGGAAAGGCCATCAAAGAATAAAATAACATATCCTTGCAGGAACGTGCAAAAGCAATGATTTTCATTCGTCACCATCTCCATGAAGGATTGAAAAATGAATATCTCACAATAATAGACCTTTTTGTTATGTGGAAAAATCTAAAGGAAAGATATGACCACCAAAAGCTTACAATACTTCATGTCGTTATGGTTGCACTTGAGGTTACAAGATTTTAAATCGGTTAGTGAATATAATTCTGCTCTTTTCAAAATTAAATCATAGTTGAAATTGTGTGGTGAATATATCACAGAAGATCATATGTTAGAGAAAACATTCTCTACTTTTCATGCCTCAAATATTGTCCCGCAACAACAATATAGAGAGCGTAATTTCAAGAGGTACTTGGAACTAATTTCATGTCTTTTGTGGGTGAACAAAATAATGATTTTTTAATGAAAAAACATCAATCTCATCCCGCAGGTTCTAAAACATTCCCTGAAATGAATGGAACCTTTGTCCAAAAGACAAGAAAAAACCAAGGATATAGGTATGGAAAAATAAATGGAAAAGGAGAAGAGATAATCATTCTAAAAGCAACTCATCATACCACCAAAAGTGGAGACATAATGAACTCAGTCAAGAAAAGGGCAAGAATTTGCATAAACCAGAAGATAAGTGTCATAGGTATGGTATGAATTGTCATGGTCGCTGAGCATCAAAGATGTATTATAGGAGTGAGAAAAAAACCATCCAATCGATTAAACCGAGAAAACCGAAATAAAAATAACCGAGAAAACCGAACCGATTAAAACTTTTTTAAAAAAATCTGGTTCGGTTTGGTATCAGTTTTGGAAGGCAAAACCAATTAACACAAAACGAAACAAACCAGTTCGGTTTAAAAAAATAATATAAATAGAAACTTCGCGGTTACTTTGAACCAAATATGAAGGGGGTGGTTCAAAGCCAAAGTTGGCACAGCTCATAAACAACCTGTCGGGTGTTGTCTATTTAGTTGTCATGTCAGCCACCTTGCCTTTTACTAACAACCAAAAACAATACCTTTCACTTTAGCAGGCTCTAGGAAATCTTTATTGAATGTCTTCCAAGATGGCATGTGCCATCCAAAAATGGCAATGGTAATAGATGACCGATTGAAAGTCTAGGAACACATTGATCAACTTTTTTTTATACACTTGTACTTTTATTTTATGATTTATTAATTTATTTATTTTCAATCTAATATTTCTATTATTATTATTTTGTAGAATTTGGTGGAAAGTTAAATCTAGCAATGGATGATAATTAGTTCAAAACCGGGAGTATTTCTTGAAGTTTTTTATGTTCATGTTGCTTGTTGTTTATTTTAAAGGCAATATTCTGTAATTTAAATTTTAACTTGTTCACTCTTGTAATTTTAATTATTTCGTCTCATGCTAAATTAAACGAAACAAAAGTATTAGAAAGATAAAAAAAAAAAAACTTAATAGACACTATATTAACATTAACAATTTAATACATTAATATTTGTATTAGTGGCAAAAAAATTAAAATACTTTGAGATCTTATAAGAAAATCAATTTTTCTTTATATTAATTGAAAGCCCATCAGATGGCCCATCAAAAAGCCCAAAAAACAAATTCAGTTTTCTCAATTTTGTAATCATCAAAAACCAAACCGAACCGAAAATGGTCGGTTTTTACTAGGTTCGGTTATTTTTAAAAAAAATACAATTTTCGGTTTGGTTATTTTTTTTGATAAAAACTGAACCGAACCGAAAATGATCACCCCTAATGTATTATATTTACCTGAGTCTAGAAAACATTTACTCAGTTTTAAGGATATACGTGCTCATGGTTATCATATTGAAACAACAGATGAAGATAAAAAGGAATATCTTTATAATAATGCATGGATTTAAAGCCAAAAGCTTGTACTTGAAAAACTACATATTTTCTCTTCTAGAATTTATTATATAATCAAGAACTCTATTGAAACAAATGTTATGATACACCAGAAGTATTCTGACCCCAAATAATTTTTGTTTTGGCATGATGGACATCTAATATCAATAATGATGCGATGAATTATTGAGAATTCATGTGGTCATCCTTTAAAGAACTTGAAGATTTTTTTACCAAGTGAAAATCCATGCGTTGCATGTTCTCAAGGTAAATTAATTACCAAACCATCTCCATCAAAGGTTCTTAGAGAATCACCATCTTTTCTCGAAAGAATTTAAAAAGATATATGTGGGTCTATCCATCCTCCATGCTGACCTTTTAGATTTTTTATGGTATTGATTGATGCATCAAGTAAATGGACACGTGTTTTTTTTACTTTCCAATCTAAATACAACATTTTCTAGCTTAATAACACAAATTATAATACTACGAGCGCAATTTCATGATTATCCTATCAAGAAAATTCGATTGGACAATGTTGGTGAGTTTACTTCTCAAGCATTTGATAATTTTTCCACTTCTATTAGAATTGATGTTAAACATCTTGTTTTTCATGTACATACTTTAAATGGTCTAGTAGAATCATTTCTAAAACGACTTCAATTAATTGCAAGACCATTACTTATGAAATCAAAATTGTCTACATTTGTTTAGGGACATGCTGCATTATTAGTTAGAATTAGACCAACTGCTTATCATAATTATTATTCTTTACAACTTATTTATGGTATATCACCAAAATATATTTCATCAACAAACTTTTGCTTGTGCAGTATATGCTCAACAAAAGAGAAAAAAAAATAAAAACCAAGACTAAGAGCATATACATATAAACATGGAAAAACAAATAGGGACAATTTTATAAAGATAAAAAATAAAGGAATTAAATCAAATCAAAAATTAAAAGAATAAGGACCGAGATGAAAAACAAATATATGATCAATTTCAATCGAATGACAAATTTGAAAAAAATCTAAACTTTGATTTGTGTTAGTTTTGATTCTCCATCCATTATTGGAGTCCTTGAACCTTTGATTTGTGATGTTTTTAAAACATGTTTTGAATACTGTCATTTTGCTGAGAACATTTTCCCATCATTAAGGAAAGAAAACCCCACCATCTATGATGTATAGGTGGCTTGGGATAAAGTTTATAGGCCAAAAGATTAAAATGGCCTTAGGATTAATAACCTAGAGCTTTGGAACTAGGCAATAATATTAAAGCATCTTTGGACTATTTGTACTCGGACAACTTATTCTATCTAGGGATCATAGATTCATTCTTTCTTGTTATGACGCAGGAATTTCTAGGAGATTAAATGCTCAGGTAATTGTTCTTGAAGCTTGAGGAAAACTATTGGTATTCGTAATCTAGTCCCCTAGTTTGTTTATTCCAAAGTTGGCGGTGCTCATTCCGCATCATTATGGTTTGATAATTGGCATCTAGTGGGTACACTTGTAAAGGTTTCTAAAGATAGAATCATTATGGACTCGAGCTTGGGTAGAGCCGTGAAGGTTAGTTGCATCATTGCGGGTAGGGATTGCTTATGGCCTCCCACTGGGTCTACAAAATGGATTGATCTCATTAGTTGTACCCCCCTCTCTTTCCACCGAGATGATACTCAATGTGATTATGTGAGTTGAAATGACACTCGAATAGGCATTTTCTCCATTATAGGTGTTCTAACTTTATTTGTCATTCTTTTAGTAAGGTAAACATGTTATACATCGTTAATCTTTTATCTTATGGCTCTTTATCGGTAATGCCCTATACACCCACGATAAACTTATAGCTTATGATTTGATTCAGGCCTCTTTTTGTCACCTATGTGGAGTTTGTTCGAAAACTATTGATCATATTTTCTCTATTTGTGCTTTCTCATATTACATTTGGCAAGAGCTATATGCTAAATATCATCTTGCTCACTTCCATCATTCTTGGTGTGAGATCATCTCATGGATCTGTAGCTTGAAGGGAAGTTCTTGTCCTTTTTTTATGATGGCTCAAATTATGCTAGCTTTTACAGCCCACTATATTTGGCAAGAACAAAATTCTTGTTATCATGGTAATCAGCCTTAATATTTTTCAGTCATCCTCTTTGATATTGTATATTGTATTTCAATTAAGCTCATTTGTTTTTGTTGATTGTTTTTATTAAGCTTTTGTCCTTGTAGTCTTTAAAATTTTTCGTTTTTCTCTTTCATATGAGAATTTATTCCTCATCGATGTTTTAGGACCTATTCTTTTTTATTAGTTTCGCTGTTAAGCAAGCAGGTTTGTTCGTTTTCTTTTTTTTATGGGGTATGCCCTTTAGCTTTTGCCTCTTTTTGAATTAATACACTTACCTTTTTTAAAGAAAAAATCAGATTGTAAATATAAACTTGATTTAAATAAGGGATTTTAATGCTCATTAACATATATATGTGGCTTCAAAAACACCAGTCTTCCTCCATCATTGATCCTCATCCGCAATTGAAATTCTTGGCTTGCAAATCTCATGCTAATGCTCTTTTTGCCACTATAAGAGCTGAGGAAGAATATTTCAAAATCATGCAACATATTTTACAATCTCAAGACTCCAAATCTATTCTATCCAATTCCAGCTCCTTTGACATATCATCTTCATCATATTCTCTCTCCCAATTTGAAGAAGACAATGAAAATAATTGTTATGGCGTTCTGCCTCCTGTCCCAAAACCCTAAGCATTATTTGTTTATAAAAAAACTGATATTTGGCTCACTTATGGCCTATCCAAACTCAGGCCTTTACAAAACTATTTCATGTCGCAACCTAAAGTAATATGTCGACATAATACAACAAAAACTTATCAACAAGTAAGCTTCACAGTTATTACAAAATATTTTCGGTGCAAAGCTCCACCACTCCAAGATGTTAGGTTGTCTCCTCCCCTATAAGAAGACCCTCATCTAGCACTAAACGGGACAAAATATCTTGATAAAAGAATAAAAAATATATTCCTCTGTAATCAAAACCTTGTATCAAATTTCCATTTCCCTTGTAAATACATCTCATATTTTGACCTATCCAAATTAAGGTTAATTTTCTTCAAACTTTTATATTCTTGTATTTATATTGCTTTAAATCTCTTACAATTTTAAGTATGATCTATGTTTGATCAAGATCCTGACATTGTTGTTCATTCACAACAAAAAAAACTTGTTTTTTTTTATATTCAAAATTGATATATTGGTTGGACACCTCTAACTTGCGAGCTACTGGTCCAAAGGAAAGCTTAAGCTTTTGTGGTTCAGGTTTAGCAGCTCCACATACTAATTTCAGTTTTTATTCTTTCTCTTAACCTTCTTTTGTGATTATTCCCTATAGGCCATTTGCTTCTTATAAAAATATATTGAACCAGGTTTGTGGGTCTCTTTTAGGCATACAAGTTGTAACAACTCTTTGGGTTTTCCCTTTTTTATTATTTGTTTTTTTTTTAATTTTACCCTTTAGTGTAAAGTATATAATTTTATTTATTTAGTATTGAGTTGATAATAAATAACATTTTATCCTTTTTTATTATATATAAAATAAAAATTAACTCAATCTGATGGAGTCCATAATTGGGGTCCCATATTTGACAAGGTCAAAGCAATTTTCATTCAATTTCTTCTCCCTTTGCATTTGTGTTTTTCATTTTATCGTTCAAAACCATTGTTCTTTGTTTGGTCATACCTTTCATTATAGTTTCCCATTTTTCAACCATCACATTTCAACATTTCTCAAAGGAAAGAGAACCTAAATTCCATGTCTAATGCATATAGTTCTCCCATTTTAGTAACTTTGTCAATTCTATAAGCAAATTGCAAGTTGTCATTTCCTCAAGTTTTTTATTATATATGGAGTTGTAGGACTCTAAATCAAGTGAGGTCAACCTTGTTGGAAAGCTAACATCCTTTGATTTATCTTCTATGAATAGACCTTCCCCTAATTCTATTATTTCTTGTCTCGAATCCCCTCAAAAATCAGGGAGGAAATTTTGTCCAGTATATTTTTCGCGTTTCTCCAAGAAGAAATTTTCTTTTTAATTGATTTCCCTTCACTCAACTACTAAATTTTTATATATACCTTATAACACTACTAAACATAATCCTCTCAAGGATGACTTAATCCAACTACAATTATTCTTATCCATCATAATATTTTTACAAAGGTATGCAATTAAGGAATTTCCTTTAATGTTCAAATTTCGCATTTCATCATTACTTCTTCACTATACCTATTGATCTCCCTTCCTTTCTTTTATGGCCTATTTGGCTGAGACTCCTACAAAAGAAGTCATGAGCTTTCCTTTAAATTTTAACATTATTAATCCGATGCAATTCTTCATCAATTTTATTCCTCTAAATACAATTTTCTTAAGTTTATATGTATTAATTTAACAAAAATGAATTTCACAATTAAAACCTATCATTTCACAATGAAATTTCATGTTCAATCCTTGTAATTACATAATACATTTACTAACATCATCATTCACATCTCAAACAAGATCGTAGTTAGGAAATTTGCAAGGAAAATCACATTGGCTTCTCTAAAAATTTCCGTTCCTTATGATCGGCCTAATGGGGACTTGATACTCATTACAATTTCTTTGATATTGAATCATAATTTCACATCTAAAACATCATATAAGGCAGTAATTAATGTAATTTAGCATATTTAAATATTTTCCCTAAAATTAGTCTAGGAATCTAACTAACAATTCAACATAATTACATTAATTTCTTATTTAAACCTAAATAAACTTGTATACATGAGTTTAGGACCTCTTACATAAGGGTAACATAGTTTTGTTTCCTAAGAATTTGAAAAGTCTTAGATCATTTTTCTCTTCACTTGGTTGGTTGCAACCTTCTCCTTTCCATCCAAATCTTTTGCTTAAACTCTCTAATGTCTTCCTTGAATTAAGTCTATCTTTCCATGTAGCTTAAATCTAGTGAAATCGTAGTTAATCTTAGTGTTTATATCCAAAATTTTATATGAAATTCTAGCAAATTCCCTTTCTTTCTCTTGTTTTTTTTGTGTCGGTATTAAAGAGAGGAGGTGTGAGTATTTATAGTTTCAATTTTCAAAAATTATATATTTGACCCTATTTGCTTGAATATTCATTCTATTTTGGCCCCACTTATTTTTCCTTTTAAAACTTAAGTTACACTTCTTTTTATGCTTTATAATTTCACCCTTTAATTTTGAGTTTAGTTTATTTTGCAACCCTCAGTATTTCTAGGTTAATTTATTATTGTTGTTGTTTTTACAATATCTTAGTATTACAATTTATACCATAAAATTCTTTGTTTCCATTTTACTAAATCCTTATACTAGTTATTTCATTTCCATTTATTTCATTTTCAATTTATACAAAAGATTATTTCCCCAGGTTTACAAATAACATGTTTCTCATACTACTTCATCAAGCTAAACCATTTAATCTAACTTTTCATAAACCAAAGATTCAACATACCATGATTCAAACTTCAACAAAAACACAATCCAACCTTAGAGTATAGTTTCTTACCTTTAAATACGGAGACCTAAAAAGAATAACACAAGAAAAGGTTTGGTTCTTTTACTTCTTCTTCTTTCTATAGTTCTCGAACTCTCCCTTTTCAAACTTAATAAATGCACCACATCCTAGCTTAGACAATTCATAGTCTCCTTTTAATCACTTATACTAATACTTTTAATGATAATTTCTTAAGAAATATGGAGGAAAATTCAAGAACCTTAAACCCCCTTTTCTCTCCTTTTAATATGTCGAGCACAACACCAAAAATGATGTTTCTATACTTCAATTATTGGTTAATTACACATTAACCCTAATTGTTTCTTATATTTTTTTATATTCCCCCACTAAAATATTTTTATCTTATAATTTAATATTATTTTTTCCCCTTTCATTTCAATTATCTTCACCCATTTTATCTAATTATGTTTTTTTTTAAATTTAATTTAACTCATTTTATCTCCAAGATAAATATTAATATTTTACTAACTTGGAAAAACTCTAACCATGGGTTTACATTATGAAGCTCAATTCCCAACAACTCTAGTATTGAATGATGAAATTAAAAAAATAACACAAAAAACAATTTGTATCAACTCGGGTTAACTCGTTAAGTACTAATTATAGGTCATAAAACCAGAATAAATTAATGAAAAACAAATCAAATCAAATCATTTAGCCCAATTCTCAATAATTGAGCTAGTAAAGCTTAAACTCCCTTTTCTCTCCCTCTAATTTGTTAAGCACAACACCAAATATGGTGTTTTCATACTTCAATTTTTGGTTAATTACACATTGACCCTAATTGTTTCTTATATTTTTATTTGTCTCCACTAAAATATTTCTCTCTTATAATGTAATGTTATTTTGGCCCCTTTTATTTCAATAATCTGCACCCATTTTATCTAAAAAAATAAAATTTAATTTAACCCATGTTATCTCCAAATAAAATTATAATATTTTACTAACTCGAAAAAATTATAGCTAGGAATTTACATTATAAAGCTAACTCTCAACCGACATAGTGTTGAATGATAAAATTAAAAAAAATAAAAAAAGACACAAAAAGCAATCTACGTCAACTCGAGTTAAGTTGTTGTGTATTATTATTCCTTGGTCATAAGGCCAAAATAACTTAATAGAAAGCAAACACTATAAATCATTTAGCTCAATTCTCGATCAACCTAATACAAAAGGATAAAATAAAAAAATGCATTTTCTTTTCTATAAATACATTATAATAATAGTGACTTTAATTTATTGATTATTCTTTTGTACCGTACCATAATAACTACTTTTATCATCACTCATTGATTTGCTAATTACTTCATAGTTGTGAAATCTCTAATACTATAGTGCAATTACGATTCAAGAAGTGAATTTTTGTCTTAAGAAAGAAAATATATTTTCTTCAATTTGTAATTATTAAAATGTTGAAACACTTAAGTAAATTTACTTATTGTGTCCTAAAAAGCCTTATCCTTTTGTGATTTACTCATCGACCAGTAATTGTGAAGATCATGAATAATCAAATATAATATTAATAAAAAAATAATGCTCAAGACTTTAAAATGTATGGTTTACCTCATAAACAAAGACATCTGTTTATTAACTAATAAATACTGTAAGTTAATTCATAAACTACAAGTTATTATAATTATAATGCCTTCAAATAATCATTGAGGTTTAAGAAAATTTAGCTGTTTCCCTTTTCGATAAGTATGAATTGTATCAAAGAAAGTATATTGATTATTATCACTCTAAATTCACTAATATGGTATTTTACTATATATATATATATATAGGATTGCCAATAGAGGAGGCATTATTTACGCTTTGACAAGTTCCATCAAAAAATAACTGGCCATTACAAATATGATATTGTTTCTTGCTGCATGAGTCTTGCCTGCGGGACCATTGCAACCATTACAACTTCTAGAATGGAAGTGGTGAGATGATCCCCATGGATTTCGTGTCAGGATTTCCCAAGAAGAAAAGTAATGACCGATAATGTTGTTGTGGATCGGTTGACAAAATCCGCACTATTCTTGCCTATAAAGATGACTGATTCAGTAGACAAACTTGCCAAGATCTACATAAATGAGGTGGTATGTTTACATGGGATTCCAGTGTCCATTGTATCGGATTGAGATCCCAGATTTACCTCTCGACTTTGGCCGAGCATACAACATGCCTTGGGGACAAGATTGGATATGAGCACTGCATTTCACCCTCAAACAGATGGTCAATCGGAAAGAGTTATCCAAGTCTTAGAAGACCTATTACGGGCCTGTGTGCTAGAATTTGGAGGAAACTGGGAGGAACACATGGCATTGGTGGAATTCACGTATAACAATAGTCACCAAGCCACAATAGGGATGGCCCCATATGAAGCCTTGTATGGTAGGAGGTGCAGAACTCCTTTGTGTTAGGAGGAAACTGGGGATCGGAAGTTATATGGTGCGGATTTGGTCCAAGTCACTACGGAGAAAGTGAGAATTATCAAGGATCGTATCAAAGCTGCACAGGATAGACAGAAGAAGTATGCTGATGTGAGGAGAAGACCCCTTGAGTTCAGGACGGGGGACCAGGTGTTCCTGAAGGTAGCCCCATGGAAGAATATGTTACGGTTTGGATTGAAAGGGAAGTTAACTCCCCGCTACATTGGACCCTTCGAGATCTTATAGCGAGTAGGACCAGTAGCCTACAAAGTGGACTTGCCCCCACAATTAGCCAAGGTACATGATGTGTTCCACGTATCCCTATTAAGGAAGGCTGATGTGGATCCCACAAGAATTCTACCCCAGGTTCCAGTAGAAGTCAAGGAAGACTTAACATTGGAAATGAGGCCCATAAGGATACTAGATCAGGGGGAGAAGGTATTACGGAACAAAAAGATCCCCATCGACAGAATATTATGGCGAAATGCTCAAATAGAAGAGGAAACTTGGGAAAGGGAGGCTGAGATGACGAAAAAATATCCCAATTTATTTAAACCACAAGGTATGGAGTGTTAAACCCCTTAAATTTCGAGGACGAAATTCATATTTTAGAGGGGGAGAATGTAAACACCCAAGAGAAAAGCATATATATATATATATATATATATATGAAATGAAGACAAATTTTGTTTAAAAAAAAAGAGCAAAACCGGTTTTAGATAGAGCAAAACAAGGTTAGGACACATTTAACCCAAACCCCAAACAACCACCTCATTTCATGAGGTGTATAAATACAAGGAGGAGAGAGGGAGTGAGGGGAGATTTTCTTTCTTTCCGCCATTCTCCATATTCTCTCTACATAGCCGAACCTTGCACCAAAATTTGGGGGAGAAAACCTTGTGAAAGTGTGTGAGAAGTGAGACCTAGGGAGAAAAGGGGACACTTGCCGAGAAGAAGAAGAAAGGGAAGAAAAAGGAAGAGAGGCAAGAAGAGAAGAGAAAGAAGAGTTTCAAATTTTCTAAAAACCCTTGTGAGATACAAGAGGTAAGAGTCATGAAACTCTTTTCTTTTTCTTCTTAAGACATGAAACAAAATGAAGAAGAAAAACCCTAGGGGAAATTAACCTAAGACCCGAGCTAAATATGCTGGAAAATATGTGTGTGTTGGCTGGAAAATATGTGTTTAAAGGCTGGAAATTCATGTGTTTAGGTCCTGGAAATTCATGTGTTTATAGGCTGGAAATTCATGTGTTTAGGTGCTGGAAATTCATGTGCTTATGTGCTGGAAATTCATGTGTTTATAGGCTGGAAATTCATGTGTTTAGGTGCTGGAAATCCATGTGTTTATGTGCTGGAAATTCATGTGTTTATAGGCTGGAAATTCTGGAAATTCATGTGTTTATGTTCTGGAAATTTATGTGTTTATGTGCTGGAAATTCATGTGTTTATAGGCTGGAAATTCTGGAAATTCTTGTGTTTATAGGCTGGAAATTCATGTGTTTATAGGCTAGAAATTCATGTGTTTATGTGCTGGAAATTCATGTGTTTATAGGCTGGAAATTCATGTGTTTATGTGCTGGAAATTCATGTGTTTATGTGCTGGAAATTCATGTGTTTATAGGCTGGAAATTCATGTGTTTCTGTGCTGGAAATTCATGTGTGTTTATATGCTGGAAATTCATGTGTTTATGTGCTGGAAATTCATGTGTGTTTATATGCTGGAAATTATGTGTGCGTTGGCTGGCAATTCGTGTGTGTTTTGGCTGAAATTGTTGAAGGATTGTGTGTCGAAATGATGATGTCTGCAGCGCGAAACAGGTTCACGAAACAGGTTCGCGAACCAGTTTTCGCGAAGCAGTGATCACGAATCAGTGCTCGCGAATCAGTTTCGCGAAGCTGTTTCACTGCCAAAGTGGCAGCCTCCAGCGAACCAGTTTCGCTGCTGATTTCTGACATAAACATATATAGGGGTGAATTAAATGCTAGTAACAAATTCATAGGATGATGGTGAAAAGGGGGGAACCCTTGCATGTGAACATCTGAAATTTGAAATAAGTGTGGTGATGAATGTGATTCAAAATACAAATCTATTGATGTGTGATCATTGATGTTACAGGTGGTGCAATCGGGATTAGACCATCGTCAAGACAAGAACAACCCACAAGCAGAGTAGGTAGGCTACTTGTGCCTCATTTCTTTTTACATATAGTAAACAATGCAATACCTTAACATGAATATTTACATGTGATGAATAAACCGATATGAGATGATCAAATGAGAATTGATTAGCTTCGGCTAATGGCATCCTAACGGATGGCCGGAACAAGGAATTGATTAGCTTCGGCTAATGGAATCCAAATGGATGGTCGGGATAAAGAACTGATTAGCTTCGGCTAATGGCATCCAAATGGATGGCCGGGATAAAGAATTGATTAGCTTCGGCTAATGGCATTCGAACGGATGACCGGGATAAAGAAATGATTAGCTTCGACTAATGGCATTCGAACGGATGGCCGGAACAAAGAATTTATTAGCTTCGGCTAATGGCATCCGAAGGGATGGCCGGGATAAATAATTAATTTGCTTCGGCTAATGTCAACCGAAAGGATGACTGGGGTGAGTGAACGGTTAACCTCGGCTACTGATGCCTTGAGAGGATAGCCGAGTGAAGATTTATAGTGATTGCCATCTATATACTATGAACATAAAGAAAAGATAACTATAAAAGTTTCATTTAACTGCCAAATCATTCAATTACTATTATTACTATTATTAACAAGTAATTATATTCCCTTAAATGTTTTATACTGCAGCAGGGACGTCACATCCACGAGATGTCTAGGGAACCCGATACCCGGGAACCTACTTTTGCAAGGGACCATGTAGATACATGCTAAATCTCAATGTATTTTGTATGAATCAATGTATTAAATGTATAATGTTTAGTAAATCCTTTTGTGTAAATCCCTTATAGTTGTTGAAGTGATATGAATGTAAACCTATGTAAATATAAGTACAATTGTAATATGCACTTCTCATTATGCAAATAATAGTATGTCTTTAAGAAAAAAATCACTGAAATGTGAATTGTCTGGATCATATTGGATAATGTGAGGAATCAAATTCTCTGACCATTGGCGGCAAAAAAAAAATCCGGGTCTTTACAATTATTGTAATTTACTTTTGACAAATGTTCTTTCACTTTTATTCATAGAAAGAAAATAATTAAATAGATTAAATACAGTTTCTGAAGAACTAGTATTTCTAAAGCTAAATATATAACAGTCTTAAACGAATGATTTTTTTCTTTTCTTTTATATTCATGATTTTATTTAATAATTTATTTCATGTTTTCATAGATAAAGATAATGTCAAATCTGACGAAACTTGAATTTACTACTCTTGATATCTCTGGAAATAATTATTTGGCATGGATCCTTGACGCCGAGATTCTTCTAGAAGCTATGAATCTTGGAAAGGCCATCAAAGAACGAAATAACACATGCTTACAGGAACGTGCAAAAGCAATGATTTTCATTCATCACCATCTCCATGAAGGATTGAAAAATGAATATCTCACAATAATAGACCCTTCTGTTATGTGGAAAAATCTAATGAAAAGATATGAACACTAAAAGCTTACAATACTTCCTTAAGTCGTTATGATTAGTTGTACTTGAGGTTGCAACATTTTAAATCGGTTAGTGAATATAATTCTACTCTTTTCAAAATTCCATCACAATTGAAATTGTGTGGTGAAGATATCACAGAAGACCAAATGTTAGAGAAAACATTCTCTATTTTTTATACGTCAAACATTGTCCTGCAACAACAATATAGAGAGCGTAATTCCAAGAGGTATTTGGAAATAATTTCATGTCTTTTGTGGGTGAACAAAATAATGAGTTTTTGATGAAAAATCATCAATATCATCCCACAGGTTCTAAATCATTCCCTGAAATGAATGAAACGTTTGTCCAAAAGACAAGAAAAAACCAAGGATATAGGTACGGAAAAAATAAATGGAAAAAGAGAAGAGATAATCATTCTAAAAGCAACTCATCATACCACCAAAAGTGGAGACATAATGAACTCATTCAAGAAAAGGGCAAGAATTTGCATAAACCAGAAGATAAGTGTCATATGTATGGTATGCACGGTCATTGGTTGCGTATCTGTTGTACACTAAAATATCTTACAAATTTATATCAAACCTCTTTAAAACAAACTACATTTAAGACTAATTTTATTCATAAAGATGATTTGAAAATCCTAATACTTATGTTGATGTTAATACTTATCTTGATGTTTCTGATTTCTTTGAAAACCTAGATAAGACAGAAAACATGCTTAGTGATAGAATCATTAGAGATTATTAATAGATTTATTTGTATTAAAATATTTATGTCATTATATTTTTAATAAACATTATCAGTTTAGCTTAAGTTAAATAATAAACTTCGATTATATTTTGAATATTGGCATGGATTTTCATGATAGAGATTTATGTCTGACAAATAATGCAACAATGTTCACAATTCTTTAAAAAAAATACTTTGAATATTTGACATTAACCAAAACTAATGTCACTGCAATATGAGGTCCAACATGCATGATCAAAAACTTTGGAAAAGCTAATGATGTGTTACCAAATAACATAAGACTGAGCATCAAAGATATATTATATTCACCTGAGTACAGAAGAAATTACTCAGTTTTAAGGATATACATATGCATGGAATATCTTTATATTAATGCATGGATTTCAAGCCAGAAGCTTGTACTTGAAAAACTACATGTTTTCTCTTCTAGAATTTATTATACGATCATGAAATCTATTGAAACAAACGTTATGATACACCAGAAGTGTTCCGACCCCAAATAATTTATGTTTTGGCATGATCGACTTGGACATCCAAGATCAATAATGATGTGATGAATTATTGAGAATTCATATGGTCATCCTTTAAACAACTTGAAGATTTTTTTTTCCAAGTGAAAATCCATGTGTTACATGTTCTCAAGGTATTATCAAACCATCTCCATCAAAGGTTCTTATAGAATCACCATCTTTTCTTGAAAGAATTCAAAGAGATATATGTTGGTCTATCCATCCACCATGCTGACCATTAAGATTTTTTATGATATTGATTGATGCATCAAGTAAATGGACACATATTTGTTTACTTTCCAGTCTAAATACAGCATTTTCTAGATTACTAACACAAATTATAATACTACGAGCATAATTTCCTGATTATCCTATCAAGAAAATTTGATTGGACAATGTTGGTGAGTTTACTTCTCAAGCATTTGATAATGTTTGCACTTCTATTAGAATTGATGTTAAACATCTTGTTGCTCATGTACATACTTAACATGGTCTAGTAGAATCATTTCTAAAACGACTTCAATTAATTGTAAGATCATTACTTATGCAATCAAAATTGTCTATATCTGTTTAGAGACATGTTTTATTATTAGTTGGAATTAGACCAAGTGATTACCATAATTATTCTTCTTTACAACTTGTTTATGGTATACCATCAAATATATTTCATCAACGAACTTTTGGTTGTGCGGTATATGCTCAACAAAAGAGAGAATAAAAAACAATAAAAACCAAGACTAAGAGCATTTACATATAACCATGGAAAAAAAATAGGGACAATTTCATCAAGATCAAAAAAAATAAAAGAATTAAAATCAAATCATAAATTAAAAGAATAAGGACCGAAATGAAAAAAATATATATATAATCAATTTCAATTGAATGACAAAATTTAAAAAAAAAATCTAAACTTCTATATCGAAAATATTAAGGGATTTATGTTAGTTTTGATTCTCCATCTATTATTAGATTCCTTGAACCTTTGATTTGTGATGTTCTTAAAACATGTTTTGAATACTGTTATTTTGATGAGAACTTTTTCCCATCATTAGGGAAAGAAAAATCAGTGTATGAAGCACAACAAGAAATTACTTGAAATAACTCAAAGTTATCTCATTTTGATCCAAGGATAAATCAATATGAACTCAAAGTTCAAAAGATAATTCATTTACAAAATATTGTAAATCAATTACTGGATGTTTTCACTAGTAATGAAAAGGTAGTTAAATCTCACATCCCCGCTACAAATGCTCCATCTAGAATTGAAATCCCCGAAGGAAAAAAAAAGTCAACATAGCAACAAATAAATCTATACCACGCCTGAAGCGCGGAAGACTTATTGGCGCTAAAGACAAAAATCATAGAAAACAAAAACTCTAACTAATAAACGATGGTTCTCTTGGAGAGTCCTATCCACAAAACAAACATTAAATCTTGTTTTCAAATCATCTTCTAATAATGATCCTCTAGAATAGGGACCTCCTAAAGAGAACCAGGTACCTAAAAATAATGAAGTCTAAATAAACTATGTTCATACATGAGAGATTTTGGAACGAGATAAAATTATCATAAATAATGTGTTTACATTTAAGGTTGCTTTTGGCATCACTAGAAGTGATGATGAATTTGAACCACAAACTATTGAAAAATGTTAACATAGAAATGATCCGTCAATGTGGAAAGATGCAATCTAAACAAAGTTAAACTCACTTGCAAAACGAGAAGTATTTAGACTTGTAGTCCATACACCTAAAGGTGTTATACTCGTTGGATATAAGTGGGTTTTGTTATAAAACAAAATGAGAACAATGAAATTGTGCGATATAAGACACGACTTGTTGCACAAGGTTTCTCACAGAGACTTGACATTGATTATGAGAAAACTTATTCTTCAGTTATAGATATAATCAATTTCAGATTTTTAATTGGTTTAGCAGCCTCAAAAACTCTAGATATGCATTTAATGGATGTAATTGTGGCATATCTATATGGATCATTAGATAAAGACATCCATATAAAAATTCCTAAAGGATTTACAATGCATGAGGTCTTTTGTAATGACCTAGAAGTGTTTATTTCATTAAACTACAAAAAAATTTATATGGGTTGAAGCAATCTAGTCAAATATGGTATAATCGTCTTAATGAATACCTCTTAAAAAGGGGGTTTGAGATTGATGAGATTTGTCCATGCATTTTTATTAAAAAACAATATTCAGATTTGTTATTATTGCAGTATATGTTGATGATTTAAATATTATTGGTACTCCTGAAGAGCTAAGAGAAACTACAACCTATTTGAAAAATAAATTTGAGGTGAAAGATCTCGAAAAAACAAAATTTTGTCTTGGTTTACAAATCGAACATCTTTCAAATAGAATATTTATATATCAATTGATGTATAAAGAAAAAGTTCTAAAACATTTTTATATGGACAATATTCATTTTTTTAGTATGGTTGTTCGATCACTTGATGTGAAAAAAGACCATTTTCAACCTCCATGAGAGAATGATGAAATTCTTGGTCCTGAAGAACCATATCTTAGTGTTATCGGGGCACTTATGTATCTTGCAAATTGTACAAGACTAGATATCTTTTGCAGTAATTTTTTTGATAGTTCCACTCCCACAAAAAGATATTAGAATGGAGTCAAACATATATTTTGCTATCTCCGCAGAACAACCAAGATAGGATTATTTTATTATGGATCAAATTCACAATTGATTGGATATGAATATATAGGTTATCTCTATGATCCCCACAAACAGAGATCACAAACAGGTTATCTATTTACCCATGATGGTACTGCAATTTCTTGAAGATTTGTCAAACAAATATTGGTGGCTACTTCATCAAATGATTCAGAAATTATTGTGATACATGAAGCAAGTCGAGAATGTATATGGCTAAGGTCAATTATCCATCACATAAAGAAAAAATGTGGATTGTCAACCATTGAAAATAGTCTTACAATATTGTTTAAAGATAATATTGTCTACATCACTCAACTTAGAAGAGATTATATTAAAAGAGACAAAACAAATCATATCTCAACAATATTCTTTTATGCTCACGAACTCCAACAAAAGAGAAATTGATATCAAACAAATCAGATTAAGTGATAATTTAGTATACTTATTTACAAAGTGTTTATCAATCTCAAGTTTCAAGAAACCTCAACTTTCAAGAAACTTGTCCATAATATTGGAATGTGTCATCTTAAAGATTTATTATAAGGTATCTATTTTTTAAGAGAAGTCAAAGCAAATTGTACTTTTTTTTTCCTTTGCTTAGGTTTTTTCCTATTGAGTTTTTCTTTGCAAGGTTTTAATGAGACAATTTAATATTATTTTAATAAATCCTGAAGTATTCAAATATGGATCTTAAAGTATTTATATAAAATCTTTTATTGAATTCTAAAATATTCAAAAATCACATAAGAATGTTGAATTCTTTTTCCCATAGAGTTATCCTTTGCAGGGTTTTAAATAAGACATATTTTTAAATACATGCATGATTGTTAAAATCGCGAGTTGACTTGCAAAATCGTATGATTTTGCGAATCAACTCAACAAACTTTATTAAATCGGGTAGAAAAATCAGTTAGGGTTAAAATTGGAAAAAAACTCAGTAAAATCAGTCTGGATCGTAAAATCGGACCGGATCGGTCGGTCCGATTTTACAATCTCACTCCACTGCCAAAAAAAAAACCCGCCCCACCCACCCCCTAAACCTAGGCTAGGCTAGCCCCATGCCCCTCTCTCTTTCTCCCTCTCCCCTGCCACACACTCTGCCGTCGCCGCCGTCCCCCCCCCCCAGGCTAGGCTAGCCCAGCCCCATGCCCCTCTCTCTTTCTCTCTCTCCCCTGCCACACACCCAGCCCCCCCCCCCCCCAAACCTAGGCTGCACAGTCAATATCTCTCTTCGCAGTTCGCACAAGCAAGAATACTTTAATAATAATAATAATAATAATAATAATAATAATAATAGGTTTAAGTATTAGTGATTCCAATTTACTTTAGTATATTTTAGTTAATTGGGAAGGGTTATCTCTAAAATGGTTTGAACATAAACTATTTTTTAGACAATAAAAATTTATTGATTCTCATGTATTGATTTAAATATTAAATTTAAAATTTATATTTAGAATTTTTGAAAAAATAAATTTTTTAGTTTTTACTTTAAATTAATTTATTTTTTTGTGTTTTTAAATCATTTTCATGTGTGGATGCTAAAATAATTTGTTGGAGTTGGAGCTAATATTAACAATATCGGTGTTGGTACCAATAGTAGTACTAATAATCATTTCAATAGTGATGCTATTGCTGCAAGTCTTAGAAATAACGAGGGATATGAAAATGAGATTGATTTTAGTTTATATTGCACGCTAGCTGAATATTTATTTTAAATTTATTAGTTTTTACCTAATAAAATTCTATGAGCATAATTGTTTTGTAATATATTTTTAAGTTATTTTAAATCATCTATGAAGCTTAATTAATAAAGTTTTATGGCCAATTGACTATAATTGTGGTGTATTGTATTAAAAAATATTTTACTTACGATTTTACAATTTTTCTATCTACATGATTTTAACTGTGATTTTATAATTTTTGTATGGAAAAATTCAGGTATGATTTTACGATCCAGGTTTTAGAAGCGCCTTCTGTGTCGTGTCAAAATCGCGATTTTGATAACCTTGAATACATGGCATTCAAGGGAAGAATTATAAATTCATAATTATATATATTAAATATTTGTCTTTTAAATTTAGTTTCTTGGATTTTTATGACTTTTGAGTTCATTTTTTTTTTCTATAAATAGATTCACTTATCTTATATTCTTGAAACTTGAAAAAATAGAAGAATTCATAATAAAAAAAAATATTTATGTATTATCTCTTTTAATTATATTTTGAATATTTATGCTCTTGTATATTAATTATTCTTTTATAATAATTTTTAAATTATCCAAACCCAAATGTTAATAATGGAATAGGGAGTTAATCTATGTTTTTTCAAAAATATCTTTCACTTTAGTGTCCTTGAAATTATTATTAAAATTGTTTTTTAAAATATTTTTCATTCAAATATATATTAAAATAATTTTTTATTTTATTTTTTAAATTATTTTTGATATATGAAAATAATTTAAAAAAATTAATTCAAAAAAAAAATCAAAACACTTTTAAAACACAAATTCAAAAAGCCTAAACTGATTAAAGTATTTTAAAAAAATAATGTTTTTTTTTTACGATTTGGTGACAGTGCCGCGTAGATTATGAAATTTGAGCATTGGAAGTTTCAAAGCATCGGCACGAAATCACCAACAGAGAAGGAAAACACAGCATTCAACATTCCTCGAGCAAATTGATTAAAATATATACATGTACTAATTAATTAAGAACCCTTTATAATAATAAATATATAAATAAATAAATAAAGCAGTAAGCAATCCATAATCCCAATTCCACGAACAAAGACTCTAAAAATCCTCATCCATCTTAAACACATGATTCCCACCATTCCCATTAATACTAGACATAACTGAAGCCTTTTGATACTCTCCTACTCTTTTCTCAAAGAAATTAGTCTTCCCTTGCAGAGATATCAACTCCATCCAGTCGAATGGATTAGCCACATTGTACACCTTCCCGCACCCAACAGCCTATCAGCTACAAATTCAATATACTGGCTCATTAACTCCCCGTTCATCCCTACCAACGCGCATGGAAGCGCGTCCACCACAAACTCCCTCTCAATATCCACAGCGTCCTTCACTATCCCCTTCACTTGCTCCTCACTCAGCTTCCCCCTCAGCAAGCTGTAGAGCAGGCACGCGAAATCACAATGAAGCCCCCTTCACTTGCTCCTCACTCAGCTTCCCCCTCAGCAAGCTGTAGAGCAGGCACGCGAAATCAGAATATCGCACAAAAACTCCCCGAGAAAAATATCCCCTCCACGCAAGCAAAAGCAATTAGCCTCTCCGCAAAACTCTCGTTCCCGCCAATCCACCGCAAGGCCCACTGTGCCTTCTTAGCCACACACGGCACCGTTTCGATAGCATGAAACAGACGGTTCTTCTCCTCAGGGTCCTTGATATAAGTCTCCAACAGAAGACTGTACATCTCGGAGTGGATATTCTCGATCGCGATCTGGAATCCGTAAAAAGCACGCGCCTCCGAGACCTGAACCTCTTTCATGAAACGTCCGGCGAGATTTTCGAGGACGATCCCATCTGAGGCGGCGAAGAAGGCAAGGACGTGAGAAACGAACTGTTTCTCGTCGGGAGTCAGGTTTTCCCAGTGGCGGGGATCCGACGAGAGATCGACTTCCTCCGCTGTCCAAAACGAGGCCTCAGCTTTCTTGTACATTTCCCAGATTGATGGGTACTGAATGGGGAACATGCAGAACCGGTCTGGGTTTTCAGCGAGGAGGGGTTCTTCTGGGATTGCAGGCATTTTCTTACGGAGCTTTAATCGATTAAGAAAAACTAGGGTTAGGTCTTTCTCCTTTTTTCCTGGTGGTGGTAGAGCAGGCTGTTTGGGTGTTGGTTTTATAGGAAAAGGGGAGAGAAAGAGGGAGGGTTTTGAAATTTTGAGAGAAGCAGCGGGGATTTTAAATTTTAAGTCTTAGGGTTGTTTCGAATTTTTCTATTTTTTATTTTTAAAAAGAATTATGGGATGATATTAAAAACAAATTAGAGCAATAAACTATATTAAAATAGAGCAAGGATAGTTTTGGGATTGTAATAAATGGGTGACGTGGAAGGATTTTATGGAGTAATACACCATATTAATGACTTGTTTGGGACGGCGGTTGCGGTTGTTTTTTAAAGTACTTTTCATTTAGAAATACATCAAAATAATATTTTTTTTATTTTTTAAAAATCATTTTTGACATCAGCACATCAATATGATTTAAAAACACCAAAAAAATTCATTTAAAATGAAAAAAAAAATTCAAATTTTGGGGAAACGGCGGTACAACCGCCCTCCCAAACAGCTTCTAATATTAATAAGGTGGGCAATAATAAGGGTTTGATGGCGCGACATGTTTTAAATTCAAAGTTATTGATACTGTTTCGTTTCGGCTGAAACGTTTCGTACCAAGTGAAAAAACAAGACAAAACGATATCGTTTTCGTCTCGTTTTAAATACCGGTCAAATACCAGCCGAAACACCCCGGAATCATTCCGGGTATGCCGTTTCGGTCAGTTAAAAAAAGGAATTAACTTAATTGATTAATTGAATTCTAAACTTTGCAGACTCTTCACTCTTCATCAGTTCATCCCGTTTCCCCCAAAATCCCAAATCAAAAACCCTAACTCTTCTCTTCCTCAGCATCTCTTTCAACTCAATCGACATCTCTCTCATGTCTCAACTCAATCGATCAATATTCTCTCAACTCAACCTTCCTAACTCTTCCTCAGAATCATCTTCGTCAATCCTCAGCTCGTCAGAGTCAGACTCATCTTTCTCAATCCTCACCTGACAACGCAGTCTTAGACTCCTCAGTCCTCACTCCTTAGGTCAGCACCTTTTCTTTTGATTTTCTCTTTACTTTCTGTTGATTCAAACACCCTGTTAATTTATAAGCTCTCTTCCAAATCAATTGATTTGCAACTATTTTGCTGAAGTTAGCTCTGTTAAAACTGAGATTTTAGCTACTTTGAGAGTGCACACTGCCTTAAAAAATCACTTGTGAATCACGTAAGTAACAACGCCAATCGAATAATCATTTTATTTGTGTTTTAAAGATTAAAAAATGATAAAGAGTTGGACAGAATTACTCTGATAATTGCAGGACAGGGGGTGGATACTATGTACTGCATAGAGAGGGCATGATACAAATACAAATACATTTAGTTTTATGTTTTGGAATTTTGCCAGATCTTGAGTTCTTAACAGTTTTGTAGATTGAAAACAAAGTAGAGAAAATTGTACGTTATGTTCTGTGTTTATTTTGGATGTGCTCTGTTTAGTGTTTATAGTTTTATTTTGATCATCAATTTAAACTGGTCAAAATCAAGAACAATTTAATTCAATGTAATTCAATTTACCTTAGATGTGCTCTGTTTATAGTCATGGTTAGTTGTTTATAATAAATTTGCATTGTACCAGAGTTAATTGATATTATTGTTAGGTGATGATGAACTTAATAGAAATAGGTAAGAGTTGTAGCCTTGGAATACAAGATTGAAATATTGAATTGAACTTCGAATTATGATGCTTTCCATCTTTCATTTTCTGAATTAGCTTGTAATGTTACAGACTTACAGTAGGAAAGAATCAGCAGCCCTAAGCAAAAACTTGCATGCATTTGAAAACACACCGTGATATTGCATGTTTGCCAAGTGTGACTCATTATTTTGGTATTTTTTTTCATTTAATATTGAATATTTTGGAATTTGTTTTGTTCAGATTAAATTACATGGCTGAAAACTCATCTAGTGGTGGGACTTCCGTAGCTTCAGCTCCAGCAAGATCAGATGATCCAGCATGGGTTCATGGACAGGTGATTGTTGGTGCAAGGAACTCATGTATATGTGTGTATTGTAACAAACGAATCAATGGTGGTGGTATTACACGTTTGAAGTATCACCTTGTTGGTATTAAAAGCCAAGTTGAAGCTTGTAAAAAGGTCCCTGCAGATGTTAAATGGCAAATGAAGCAAATGATAGATGACCTGACAATGGAGAAAGATAAAAGAAAGAGACTTAGAACTGATATTGGAAATTCTCAATCATTTTCCAATGATGAAGTTGAAGAGGGCGATAATGATAATCCTCATTCAAGTGATATGAGTTCACAAAAAAAAAATCAACAATGACAAGTGCAATTAGAAAAAAGATGATTTCATTTCCTCCACGAACTACCCCAGGTTCACAACCAAGCATTATAAGTGCAATGGCTTCTAAAGAGAGGGAACATAATGCAAAAAAAGTCATAGCAAGATGGTGGTTTGATGTTAATGTACCATTAAATGGTGCTAATTCATACATAATCAGTCAATGATAGATGTCATAGCATCAATGGGACCTGGTTTTAAAAGGCCATCATTTCATGATTTAAGGGAACCACTTTTGAAAGATATAGTTCACGATGTCCATAAATATCTTGTAGAAATCAAGGCTAATTGGAAACTTTATGGGTGTTCTATTATGGCAGATGGGTGGTCAAATAGGAGGAATGTACCAATTGTTAATTTTCTTGTTTATTCTCTGAGAGGTACCATATTCTTGAAGTCTGTTGACACTTCAGGTCTTCGAAAAGATAAAGAGACATTGCTTGAGATGTTTGATGAAGTTGTCAAAGAAGTTGGACAAGAAAATATTATCCAATTTGTCAGTGATAATGAGTCTGCATTCAAGGCTGTTGGGAAAGTTTTGCGGCAAAGGTATGGCACCTTTTTTGGTCTCCTTGTGCTGCCCATTGCATTGATTTAATGTTATAAAATATTTGTGATCCAAGATATTTTCCGATGATTGATGAAACCATTAAAAGTGCAAGAAATATAACCAAGTTTATATATAATCATGCATGGGTTTTAGCTTTGATGCGGAAAGAATTTACCAATGGAAATGATTATGTCGACCTGGCATAACAAGGTTTGCTACCTATTTCTTAAGCATCCAATGTTTGCTTAAGTTTAAGAATGAGCTTCGACAGATGTTTACCTGCTCAAAATGGGTTGAATCAAATCATGGTAAAAGTCGAGTAGGAAAGGAAATTGCTATTATAGTTTTACAAGATAAGGACTTTTGGTCGAGATGTCAACATATAGTTAAAGTTAGCGAGCCTTTAGTACGAGTTCTTAGGTTAGCAGACAGTGAAGAAAAGTTATCAATGGGTTATTTATATGAGGCAATGGATAAAGCAAAAGAAGCCATCAAGACAAGGTTGCAAAATAGAATATCCCAATATGGACTATATATTCGGGTAATTGATGCTAGATGGGATAAACAACTTCATAGTCTATTACATGCAGCTGGTTGTTTTCTTAATCCTGGAATATATTTTAGGCCTTCTTTTCAAAACAAAAGGAGGTTACTCGAGGTTTGCTTAGCGCAATTACTAGATTGGTTCATGATTGTGACATTCAAGATATAATTAGTGGTCAACTTGAGGAGTATAAGAAAGCAACCGGTGATTTTGGCATGGCCCTAGCTATTCGTCAAAGAGAAAAGTTAAATCCAGGTAATAAGTTTAAGTTTTTTAAAATATAATGTTTTTTTGGATCTATAATATTTGATTTATTGAATTTTTTTATCTAGTTGCATGGTGGGAGCAATTCGTCAATGATACTCAAGAACTTCAAAAGTTTGCAATTCGAGTTCTTAGTCAATGTTGTAGTGCAACTGGGTGTGAAAGAAATTGGAGTGTATTTGAATTTATCCATTCCAAAAGGCAAAATAGGCTTGAGCACAAGAGATTAAATGATTTAGTATTTGTTCGTTATAATCTAAGGATTCAACAGAGGTAAAATATCAATACTATTATATTAATAATAAAATTGAAAAAAGTAATTATTTTCTATTACATTGATATTTATTTTTTAATTTATTTCATGTTTATTCTTTGTAGGAATTTGAGCAAAACAAGAGATGCTTTAAATCCCATTAGCCTTGATAACATTGATCTATTGAATGAATGGATTTGTGAAGAACCTAATCTTCTTGATGACGAGGATATAAGTTGGGAGAGTATTGAAGCACCTTTGTCCACTTTAATGAAGAGAATGAGCTCGGTGGAAATGAACAACTATTGGAATGTCTAGTTGATGACTTTCCTTACATTCCACCGCAGGAACAAGATCCTTATTTTTATATTAATGATGTAGAAGATGTTTGATTTATATTTCTTTTATTTTAGAACATTATACTTTCACAATATTATGGAATTTAGAGATGTTATAAATTTGGTTTGAGATAATGTTTGTTTGACTTTATGTTTGTATTGTATAATTTAAAGTTAATTTATCTTGAATTTTAATTATGTTTGTTAAGTTTATATATATTTTATATATATATATAATTAATTAATTATATATGAACAGTACAATCCCGAAATGGCACGCCGAAATGCTCTGAAACCGAAACGTTCCGTACCAATAGAAAAAACAAAACGACGGCCAAAACGGTATTCATAACCTTGGTTTTAATTGGTAGCCGAGTTTGAATATTGGAACTGAATGGAGGATTGAATAGTCATTTTGATATCGATGGAGGGGAGATTTTTTTTTTATTGGTGAAAACATTAAATGAAAACAGAGATTAAATATTATATGGAAGAGAAAGCCTTGAGAGGGAAGTTTGAAGATATCTTGAGCTTGTGATTGGCGGGAGATTTTATAGGCGCGGTATTTTGGAGGTTTGAAAATAGCACACAGTTTCATGTGGCAAAAAGTAATAATGGTTAAATTCAGGAAAAGTTTAAATATGATGGTCTGGTGTCGCATGCTTGTGCGCGCCGAGAAGGTTGACCAGACACGCCCCCACACGCACCTGCCGTGCATCACACCGAATTAAGTGGTAATTGTCACTATATTTCAAAAATACTTTTAAAAAATTTTAAATTTTTTTATTTTTATTTTAAATTATTTTTTTTGGGTGTTTTAGATTATTTTGATCTTTTAATTTTTTAAAAATAAAAATATTATTTTGATATTTTTCTAAACAAAAAGCATTTTTAAAAACAACGTCAATCGCACTCTCAAACATTCACTAGTTCATTAACAATTTTCATTTGCAATTTCATGGGGGGAGTTGAAATAAGATATAGTTTGGTAAAAATTCTTGAGAAGAATGACATAAGTTAAAAAAAAAATATTTAAATACTAGTATAGCTATGAAACAATCATATTTGTGAATATTAGTTTTCTGCACAATCATTATTGAGAATAACAGTTGTTTCAAAATTTATTTTTCATAAAAATTAATATGTAAAAAATCAACTCAAAAGTGATAATTTGATTTGTTAGCATAGAGTAATGGAGAAAGAAAATGAACAAAAATAAAGAATGGATCATTAGAGAGCATATTGAGCTTTATTTTAAACACACTCGGTACTGTTAAAAATTAAGTAATGTCAATTATATTTAATTAATGAATAAAATATTTAATTAATGAATATATGGTGAATATAAAGTTCATATAACAAAAATGTTATGCATATGAAATTATAAAGATGTTATAATTATGAAATTCTTATGGCAGCAAAGCATTGTTCATAAATGTTCATGTTCAATAGTTTATTAAGAGTGAACATTAATCAGGAGTTATTAAGATTAGTGCATGTTATGTTACTTCTTTTTTAAAATAAAGTGGTTTTTCTTATGGACTAATGTATGAGGGATAACTGGAACTAATATGCAAACGCTTGTTAGATGACATGTACATTAAACTAACCCACAAAAAAAATTTATATGGAAATATCACTTGTGCTTATGAAAAGGCTTACATAATAGTTTTGTAAGTGATTCTTCAACTTTAAATCACTTAGTTATCTTATACTAAGAATGTTATGCTTTAATATTAACCATACGTTATCTTAATCAAGGATAACAACACAAACATATATTAGGTATAGCATAAACTATATGAAGGTGTTTGGGTATTTATGAGAAAATTCATCATCCTTAGTGAATTATGAAAAATATTCAATTTATTTTCAAATAGTATTGAATGTGAAATCCTTGGTCAATGTGAAATGCAATTTCTAAAAGAAAAAAAAAAAGTTCATGGAATCAAGACTATAGTGTTGAAAACTAAAATGATCTAACAAATCAAACATAATCTATCATTACTATAAAATAAAAGGTGTGGCCTTTTCCCTGTGTATTTTTTATTGTGCACATAAACATAGATTATTATAGATTTAAATAGTAAAATTATAATTTTACCCTAGGGTCGAAAAATTTTATTAATATGTAATGTCCCTTGGGATTATATATAATATTTTACTTGAAGTGCTAAGTGATATATGATGGAAATTAGGTAGTTGGTATAATTGTTTTATAAAGTATATGATATAATATCATTTAACAATAATAAGGACATAATTCAACATATATACATGATTTTTAGATATAAAAAAATATCTGGAATGATTTATCTATATAATCATACTAATAACTAGCAAATTACTACCTATTATAATGACATAATTCAATTATATATGAAAGTTAGGGTGTATGTGTTTTTTTTTATAGTTGATTACTCAAGATTATAATAAATTATCATCATCTTCCTTCTTAGTGCATGTTTTAAGATTGTGGTTGAAATTGTTTTTAAAAATAATTTTTTATTCAAAAATACATTAAAATAATTTTTTTTATTTTTGAAAATTATTTTTAACATTAGCACATGAAAATAATAAAAAAAACATCGATTTTTTAAATTTAAAATAAAAAATATAAAAAAATCAATTTTTTCAAAAATATTTTTGAAATACAGTGTAAAACACTTTTTTATTAAAAAGAGAGAAAAAGTTGAGGAGCCAATATAAATCGACTCGCATTGTACTACATGAGCATATACAAGTCTGTTTTAATCATTTTTTTGTGGGAATATATATTTCACGTAATCCATTGAGTTTTTAGTTATAATAAATGAGAAAAATGTGAACTCATTCCAGTGTGTTTATTAATAAGTGAGAAAACATGTCAAAACATTAACTTAATAATTAATCTCTTAGATTATATATATTTAATTACTAATAAATTTTTAATTTGAATTACTATTAAAACTTGATTCAATGGCTGAATAGGGCAAGACCCAAGTACAAGTTTTGAGGGTCAACACGGGTTAACTTGGATTAATATATTAATAATAATAATTATTATTATTATCATAGTTTTGAAACTAAACCTGGTTTTTTTATCAGGTCAAGTCAAGTTAATCATTCTTGTATTTTTTCTTAAACTCGGACCGGTCAAGATCCCAAGTCAACCTGTCAAGTCAGTTCTGGTTTTATAACTAGGGTTATTATAATATTATTAATTTCAATACTTAATATAAACTAAAATAAAAAGTAATATATAATTATTGTTTAAAATATGCAAGTTTGACTACATATTAAGGGGAAACAGATATTTTCATATTATATTTTGTCTTGTCCACCATAACTAAACCGAATACGAAGAGAATTATTTTGTTTTGTATATCATTACCAAACATATTTTATATTCATCTCATTTTATATCATGTTTACACTATCTTTACTATCTCTCTCTATCATGTTCCAAAACAATAATCAAATATTACCTTAAAAAGAGGAATACAAATACATGTTAATAAACAATTTCATGTCTTTCATATATATATATATATATATATATATATATATATATTATCGTAAAAGCTAAAACATATCACGGTTTTAAACAGTAAGTTTTGCACTGTTCATCTAGACTCACGGGCATTGTGGACTTCAACAGTAAAATTACTTAATAATATAAGTATCATTTATATGGTAGAAATGAACAACGAAGTTGTCTTGGCTAATTGGCTAAGTGTGTGCCTGCTAAGTTTCCCACGGGAGTTCGAATCTCTCAGGCTACGTTTTGGATTTTTAATATTTGGACGAAGAAAGAGAGTGAACCCAGGTGAAAGAAAGCGAGGGCTTTTGGATTCAACGAGAAGGTATTGTAAGGAACAAAATCAACCAACCTGGGATGATATTTTTTTTATCAAAAACAAATATCTATAGCATTCAACCATATCCCATGTCGTTATTATGCTTGCACGTCGTTCTCCAGATAAAAAAAAGAATCCATTTTATTGTTAAAAAAACAAAACAATGACAATGGTAGTCACCGTAACTGCATAGGTGTTACCAGGTGATTTGCCTGCGCGCTGTGTTAAGTTTTTTTATATAGAAAATTAATTAATTTTTTACGTGTTGCAATTAGTTATTTTAATATTTAATTAATGAAATTGTAATAGATCAAATCTGTCAAAAATGAGTTTATTTTTTCCGCCTAAAAGGAACAGTGTAATCGAAACGCAGAGGAATTGGTTCGTATATTTTTTAATTGTAGATAACTTGGGTAAATATGTCTATCCATTTTGTTTGTAAGTTACATTTTTTCCCCAATAATATCAGATCTGAAATAATACACATAATTCTTTTTTTATAAAAACAATCTAAAATCCAAGACTCAAATTTTTCTAAGAAATAAGCTTAACAAAAGAGGACAAAATTAGAATTAAAAGGCAAAATCATTTTTTTAATTTTATAAGATTTATTCCTCATATTATTATATTAAAAATATTTAAGAATACTGATATTAATTTTTTGTTCTTTAAAAAATCCCAGGTAATTTTTTCCTGTATATATATATATATATATATATATATATATATATTTTCAGGCGCTAATATTAAATAAATATTAAAATATATAATTAGTTTCATATATTTATAAGAAAAAAAATCTAAATAAATGACAAAACAAAAATAAATATAAGTAGATTTAAAACAAATTGACCTGAAAGATAAATAAAAAGAATTTAAAAAACAACAAAGAGAAAAAAATTATAAATATCAATTTTAAAATGATCATCAACACAAATTAAAATATAAATATTAAAAAAAATAACAATAGAAATAATAAAAATTTGTCCTTTTCGAGGGACAAAATGGTTATTTCATTGTACAAAGAAATATTAAAAAAACAATAAACCGGTTAGCTGAACCAGACCGGACCGAAAAGGTGCAATTATCGTCGAGCCCCTCAGTCCAGTGCCTTATTTTGTCTTTTTAGAGGGACAAATTTGTTATTTCAGTGTGCCAAAAGAAAAAAATTAGCAGACTGACCGAGCCAACCAAACCGAACCGAACTGACCCGGAAATTGAGCACTACTGTTGTCGTCCGCAGTGCTTTGTGTCTTGGTGAACAGTAAATGACCCGTGAACAAGTTTAGCTTTTAAATAATTCCTCTGGTCAAATTATTTCGAGATGAGAGAGAGAGGAAACTTGCTTGACTTCGAGTGAAAGGCAATCAATCTCTAGCTTAAGGCAATCAATCTCTAGCTTTCAACTAATCTAACTAAAGTTTATCTATCAATTTGTTTTATTTGTCGGTAATTGGTTTTTTCTCTCTTTAACTTTAAATTAAAAAGAAAAAAAATTCTAAAGCCAAATGCTCTTAGACAGGCAGTTGAATTTGGATTTTTAATATTTTTTGAAAAGGTGTCCGAGCATTTTTTTTATAACAAAGCTTTCCCCTTGCATTTTTTTTTAATCCGTGTTTTTTTTTGTTTTTTTTATAACCGAGGTATTCGGCTCAGCTTACACGCATCATGATTAATCTCTGGATCCACTTCTTTCTTACATTTTTTTTCCTGTTTTTTTTTTCCACTTATACATTTTTGTTGGTTTTTTTTGATAATCGGGGTGTCCGGGTCAGCTTACGCGCACCATGATTTTTTCTTTCCACGTATACATTTTTTTCCGAGCCAGCTTAGCGTGCCACGAATAATCCACAAATCCATTTTTTTATGTTTTTTTCCCACTTATATTTTGTTTTGATAATCGAGGTGTCCGGACTAGCTTACGCGCACCACGACTATTATTATTTTATAGAATAGCTAAAGGAGATCACAATTTCAAACAGTAATGAACAGTGATTTTCAATGTTCATTACTATTGGAAAAGGTGAATGGAACTATGGTTTTGGTGGGAGATGGCAGGGGTATTTAGGAATGCGTTTAGAAACACTTTTGAAATATTTTTATTTAAATTAAAAAAAAAAATTACTGTTTCTAAATGATTTGATATGCTAGTGTCAAAAATAATTTTAAAAAAAATTAAAAAAACATCATTTTGATACATTTCTGAATGAAAATCACTTCCAATAGCAACCTCAACCACACTCCCAAACAGGCACGGTAAGTGGTGGAGGTGAAAGGTAAAAGGTGAATTGAATTACTAGATAAATTTTGTCCTTTAAATGACATTTATTATATATGTATTTTTCATTTTGGTCCTTATACTTTTAATCTTGGATGTTATTTTAATTCCTTTATTTTTTTATATATATTTCTTAAATGATTTCTATTTTTGTCTATGTTTATATGCATATGCTCTTAGTTTTTTATTCTTATTTTTATTATTTCCACTGTTATTAAGTTTTTTTTATTTAATGTTTGAATTTTAATTTGTGTTGGTGATCATTTGAAAATTGATATTTATTATTTCTTCTCTTTGTTTTTTTATTTTTTATTTTTATTTATTCTTGATGTCAAATAATTTTTTTAAAATCTAATAATATTTATTTTTGTTTGTCATTTATTTTATTCTTTATCTGCTTTTTTTTTGTTAATATTATTAGGTGTTGAAATTTCTAATTATTGTAGATAAAATATTCAAAATAATGATAATGATATATGTTAGACTAATTATATATTTTGATATTTATTTAATATTAGCGCCTTAAAATATAAATATATATATATATATATATATATTATAAATAATGCATTTAAAATAATTAGAAAAATTATTTTAAAAGTTTTTTCACTTAAAAATAATTATATATTTTTATATCTATTTAATATTAACGCCTTAAAAAACATAACAAATAACTAACAACTAAAGATTAACTATACATGCATAAGAGAGGATTTTACGTTCATTTCACACCACCAAATATGAACTTACTCTGTTTTTTAACAAAAACTACATTTTATTAAAAGATAAATTCTAATAAAAATTAAAAGTCAAAACTAAGAGTATAGATACATAAATACAAATAAATTATTTAGAATTATACCAAAATTACTGAAAAAATAAAGGGATCGAAACTAAATAAAAAAATAAAAGAATTATTTATTTTTCCCTTACAACACTTTTAATTTTTTTAATTTAATCCTTCCGTTTAAATTATTTACATATTTTGTTTTCATTTCGGCTTATATACTTTTAATTCCTTTATTTTTTAGATATATTTCTAAATAGTCTCTATTTTTGTCCATGTTTATATATATACTCTCTTAATTTTATTTTTTAATTATAATTATTTGCTCTTTTGTTTAGGTTGTATTTCTTAGAAAAATTAAATTCTTAGATTTTAGGTTGTTTTGGTTAAAAAATTACTTTTACAATATTTTTATGTATAATATTTCATATCTAATATTCCATAAACAAAAAAAATATAGAGCAACACATAAACAAAATGGGTAGACAAATTTGCCCAAGTTATTTAAAATGAAAAAAATATACGAGTCATTTCCCCTGCGTTTCGATTACAATGTTTCTTTTAGGCGGAAAAAAACCCATTTCTAACAGATCTAATCTATTATAATTTTATTAATTAAATATTATGATAACCAATTATAACATGCATAAAATTATTCAATTTTCTATATAAAAAAGCCCAGCGCAACGCGCGGGCAAGTAATCCGTAAACACTATTTGTGTGCACGCAAAAAAATGATGATTTGTGTGTTTGAGATTGTTGTGACGGTGCTTTTTAAAATAATATTTTGCTTGAAAACACATTAAAATGAGTTTTGTTTTCATATTTTTTCCACAATAACACATTAAAACCATCAGAAAGCACGAAGAGAAAACATCAATTTAATGCTTTTTTCAAGTCAAAAGCATTTTTTTAAATGTAATTAAAAACAGTAGTAGAAATTGTGTCAATCACTATTTTACAATAGACTAAGTTATTTCCCTCCTCATTATATTGAGGGTCAAATAAAAAAACATATACAAATAATGTTCAAGTCACGAGGAACTTTTTAGCATTGTCATTAAACATTTTATAACAAGTAAACTTGAAAAATCTCCATGTACACATTTGTGGGATTTAAAACAATTTTTTAATTAATAATATGTTAAAAATAAAATACCAATATTAACCTGGGTTCAATAACTTTTTCTTAATATATTTATATAATAAAAAAAATGTGCTTGAGTTTGAATAATTATAAAATTAATTTTAGTACAATATAATATTTCCAGACATTCTTAAGAACCAAGCCAATAACTTAAAAATGTCCCACATGGAAAAAGAATGATAAATATAGGGTATAAAAAAAACAACGAATAAAGTTTCCACACACAAAAATAAAATAAAAAAACATACGTGGGAAAAGAAGAACAAATTGTCCATTACTTTAACCAGTTGGATACATTGGCAATTTTTGATACACACCCAAAAAAACAGAAAACAAGGCAGACATGATATGCTGCCACCGTAGCTGGAAAATAAAGGGTTAAAAACCTATTTTCATCATTTATTTTTTATAAAAACATTTAAATAGCAACCCTAAATTATTAAAAAACAAACCTAACAAGGTAAAAAACGTTCAAGAATATGAAATAAAATTGGTTAAAATATTGTTTTTATTAATCTTAATATGTTTTTAAAAAATATTGATTTAACTTTTCTCTTAAACTTGTAGACACTAAAATTAATTTTTTTAGTAGTTGAACTGTATATTTGAGAGTTTAATTGAAATTACTTTTGAAAGTGTTTTTTGTTCAGAATTACATCAAAATGATGTTTTTTTTAGAAATTATTTTTGACATCAGTATATGAAAATGATTTAAAAATACCGATTTTTTTATTTAAAATAAAAAATAAAAAATATAATTTTTATTTTTTTTCAAAAATATTTTTGAAACGCAGTGTTAAACACCCCTGAAATCTATATGAACCAATGACTTTTTTTTTCTCTTCCGGACTTCAACAATTTTATCTCCTCTCCAACACAATGACTGAAATTAAGTTTTTGAACCAAAATATAATTTAGAAAAAATATAGGGACTGTTAAAAGTTTAAAATAAAAGTTGGAGGATGGAAATGATTTTTTCTCACAAAGTTTAGATTGGTCATGATATTCCTCCATATTTCACACTTTGGTCCTCCATCATTTAGTATTTCTTTCATTAAATTATTATGACAAATTAGCTATAAACTCGGAGTGAAACGGATTTCAGAAATGGATGAATATGGAAATTGAAAAATATTTAGGGTCCCATGGTCCTCCCCTGCATAACATATTAAGGGGGTTCCGCGTAAAATAAACCACATAAATGGTTGACAAGGGAAACAAAAAAAACACGCACAATTTTTATTTATTAAAAAAATAAAATTAATATCTAATTAACATACTGATTGTAATTTTGCTAATAAAAAATACTTTGCATTACTAATATTATGATGTTAAAAAGTATTATTCAATGGATATAGTGCATGTTTGGAGTGCGGTTGAAGTTGCTTTTAAAATTGATTTTTGTTTATAAATACATTAATTTTTTTTAAATAAATTATTTTTGACATCAGCAAATAAAAATGATATAAAAATACTAATTTTTTTAATTTAAAAATAAAATAAAAAATTAAAATCTTTTTTAAAATATTTTTAAAATAGTGTCAAACATAATTATAATTTGAATAAACTTACTAACAAGAACTAGCCAAGTTGAGGTTCATAACAGGGCGAATCAATCTTCGGACAGATTTTTCTCACTTTGGCAAAGATTTTTTTGTAACGGTAACTTTTACTTTGAGAGGCATTAAACATAAAACATGGTAGATTCAAACAATATATATTTTTTTAATCCTCAAGCTTTTATTTTATGTGATTTAGCCTCTTTGAATTCAAATTAACATCTTGTATATTTTTTTAAGGAGGTATGATTAAATTAAAAGACATGAAATTGAAGCGAAAGGAAGGGTTGACCGGGTGGTGACTCTAAAATTTGTTTTAAAATATTTATTTTTGTATCTTGTTTTTTTGAGCTATTTGGTAATCGGTCCCATAATTTTCAAATATTAAATTTTGATATCAAACTTTATTTATTTTTATTTTTTAAAATATTTTTTGAAAGGAGGAGAGAGAGGGAGTCACCAAATTATGATGTAAAGAGAAAAAGTTGTCGTTGGTGACAAATCCAACCATCAAAATTGTCATTTTTTGTGTCCAGTGATTTCAAATGATGAGAAAAGTTTATATTAGGTGTTTTAAAAAATATATTTTTGAGCTTAAAAATATTTTGGGTTCTAGATTGATGTTGGGTTTGGGTAGGTTTTTTTTTTGTGTTTTTTAAGACTATGAATTGGACTAACAAGGTTCCTATGGTGTTTTTCTAGGTATTTTGGGTAAAAAAAAGGTTCAAATGGGTTTATTTGTTAAAAAATCTAGGATCTCATTTTTTTGGCTACTATAATGGCCAAATTCTAGGGATTCCTAGACAATGTCCCATTTTTTTTAAATGATTAGAGTGATTGACATTTATTTGTTATCTATCTCATTAAATTTTTAAAAACAATGCCTGAGCACTTAGACCTCACCCTACAAACCCGAAGCAGGCCATTGTTTGATGGGTTATGGGTGTGTTTGGCATTGCTTTTGCTTTTGCGATTGAGGTTGAAAAAAATCAGTTTCAAAACAAGCATTTTTACTGTGGTTCAAAATAAGCAGTGAAGTGTTTGGTTAAAACTGTGGTTGAGTTGGAGGTTGAAAAAAAAAACAGTTTTGGGTGTTTGGTTACCAAACTTTTCATATTGCTTTTAACTTGTGAAATTACTTTAAAGGGTATATATATATATATATATAATTTTTTTAAATATTATAAATTTAATAATGATAATAATATTATGTAATTAATAATTCATGAAAAAACAAATATTATTTTTTATTCTCCCATCAAACTACTTGCAATTTCATCACGAACAAATATTTTCCTTCCATTAGGACTGATCTGTATCGACACTTTTTTTTTAAAAAATATTTATTTTAAAAAAATGGCTGGGCCGAGGACAGCCCAACCAAATTGGGCCTAAGCCCAACTTTGCTGGACTTGGGCTGGGGCGAGTGCAGCCCAGCCCAGGTCCAGCTGCTTCTCTCTCGAAAAAAATTAAAACGGTGCGCTATATTGTGCGTCTTCTTCGCGTGACAGTGCAACGCACCTGTGCACAGTGCTTCCGACCGACCACGACGAGAGCTTCAACGGAGGATACCTACGGGTAGAGAAGTCCGAGGTGGTTCTTCCTGTGGTGGTGGCGTTTGAAATGGTGGCCTGTGGTGGCCGGAGGCAGCGTTGGAAGGTGGCGGTACTGTTCACCGACCACGACGAGCGCTTCAACGGAGGATACCTACGGGTAGAGGAGGCCGAGGTGGTTCTTCCTGTTGTGGTTTCATCGTAAATGGTGGCCTGTGGTGGCCGGAGTCAACATTGGAAGCTCCGGCTACCATGTCTGTTTTGGGCAGAGAGAGAGAGAGAGACATGCATGTTACATGCAAAATGGTATTTTTTTTAATTATTTGTCAAAAGGGCAGCTACTCAGTTTTGTTAAAAATATGTGTGTATCGTGGTTCAGAAGAAAATGCAATCGTGGGAATCGGCCATAAATAAGCATGTAATATCTGCTTATTTTGAATCAGCGTTTAGAAGAAAAAGCATGCGTGGGACCCGCCAAGGAAACCTGTGTTTGGTACAAACCAAACACCAAAATTGTGGTGCGATTGCCAGATCGCAGATCGCACCACAATGCCAAACACGTACTATGTCGCAAGGTTATCATGATCACGTTGAAAGTTTTATGAGTCATCACCTATTTATTTGGTTAGAGTTAATAGAAAACCTGAATATCTTGGTCTTTCTTTAAAGGTTCAAAAGGTATGAGATTAATTGCGGTTAATAAATGCATTAGCCCCTGTAACACGTCATACCTTGGTAGATTGCTTTTATATGGTTTAGGGCTTTGATGATTTCCTAGCAGGCATTTTGATTTCAAATTTATTCATATTAATAAATCCATATTTTTTTTATTTGTTATGGACTCATATTAATAAAATTTATTCATAAGTGCTCTATCAGAGTTCACCTATATCGGATATGAGACTTGTTTATGATGATAAAATATTTTTAATTAAAATTAATGAATATTTAGAATAACCCGAGAATTCTTAGGTCAATCACTATTTTTAAATACCAACTTGCTTATAAGTCCATTATTTACAATCATAATATGATGATCTCATGATGTTTTGATTGACTTGCTTTCTAGTTTGTTGTTTTATCGGCGCATGCAACCTCTCTTGGTATCAACATGAAGCCTTTAAATTGTCTTGATAAGTTATTTTTGGTGGTTAAGCAGTGTCAATGGTAGAGTGATGATACATTGAACGCTTCCACTCTCCCAAGTATGATAATTATTGTCTTTTTTTTTGTCATGTAAATTATGATGTTTTTTAAATCATATTATTAAATTATCTGAGCTTATTAAACCTTTTGATAATATAACTCTTCTCTTCTTTTCTCATAGAGCTATGAAAATAAAAAAATAAAAGCTAAAAAGTTTTGTGTTTTTGTTTTTACTCTTACTTTCATAATAATAATAATAATAATAATAACAAAAATATATCATTTTCATATACTACTTATTGTATTCCTAATTCCTGAGTGGATGGGTCAAAGTAAGGACATGATCACATATAATAATGAACATAATTAAGAGTCTCTTTATTTTTATATTTTAAGAGTATTTGTGAAGAAGTGAGTTTTAACTTTTTGTAGGATTTATGAGTGACTTGAATTGAGGGTTTAATAGAGGGAGAGATTCGATTGAGAAATGTATGTGGTGCCACCACCAAAGGGATCATCAGATGCTGGATCCAATGGAATCGGGTCGAGTGATTTACGGGTTTATCAAACTTGGAAAGGCAGTAACGTAAGCAACTGATTTATCATTTCTTTCCTTCTTTTTTCCTTTGTGCATTTTTGAAAGCTTTGATCGATTGATGCCAATATTGTCAACAAAAAAAATACATTGTTTCTGTTTCTTTTCAATGGGAATCTGAATCTGAAAAAAAGGCAAACTATAGAGCTACTTTGACAGTATCTGTTGAATTAAAAAAGTTTAACAGGTAGTAATAGTGTTACATCATTAATGGTGACGGTGACAAAAAAACAAAATCCGAATTTGATGAGCCCTTTTAGTAAAATATTGAGTGTATCAAACATCAGCTAATTTTGGCAAGATTAAAATCAGTTGTGTAGTTATAGGTGATTAACTAAATGGAAAGAGATCGTCTGTAAGGATCATGTCGATAAGATATAAAGCAATTAACAAGAAGTTGGAAGAGGTTGATGGAAAGAACTGAGACGTGTTTTGATTTTGACGTTTACAGCTTAAGTTTCAAGATAGATTGAAAGGGATGATTTGCCTATTTTGTGAATCAAGGGTCTTGTGACCGCCTATTGGAAGTACAATTATTTTTATGTTTGTTTAATATTTATGTTACATCTCAAATTGAAATGATTGTGCTGGGCAATGCATGAGAAAGAAATACTCAATACAGCATCTGTTGAATGCATATATAATTGATTGTTTGACCAAGAGGTTTAATTCCTGAACAAGAACTGGTTGAGTTCTTACAATATGTGAGCGCTTCTTAACCCTGTTTCACATTAGTAATAGTGATATTATGTTAGCGGAACTTATATGGCTTGAATTGTGGTTGATTGACCATGTGGTAAACTATGTCAAATGAGATTGATGGACTCTAAGTGTAGTTTTCAGCTTCCAAAGTGCTAGTGGTCAGATGTCAGTTGATCCTAGGACTAGGTACTAGCACTGCACACAACTGCATTGTTATTCTAAGTATGTGCAAAATTTTCAATGTTTTTCCAAGGAACTTACTGGATTTACACTCTTCTGCAGATATTTTTTCTTCAAGGGAGGTTTATTTTTGGACCAGATGTAAGATCGCTTGCATTGAGTACACTCCTGATAGTTGCTCCAGTAGCAGTGTTCTGTATCTTTGTTGCCAGGAAGCTGATGGAT